>JASTWK010000730.1:0-86401 GCA_030770225.1 Temnothorax unifasciatus | reverse complement strand
GTTTATATCCAGATAGTAATGACACAGTATAATATATCTACTTATGCTGTGGTAATGATGAGCCGTTGAGTGTTTCTACAGCTTCTACTTCCTTTTAGTAAAATTAGTGGTGCAATTACCAAATAACGATGAAATAATATATTTTTTTATTTAAAATTATCAGTTATTACTTTACAAAAGGAGTGTAAAATATATCGATCGCTTAAGCAACTGTTAAGATATATCTATATAAGATGAATTATTAATTAATATGAATAATAGAAAAACATAATCGTAATATAGCGTCAAGATATTATTAAACGTAGATAAAATCTAATAATAATTAGCGGTAGGTAACAGAATATAATTAACCTTATTTAAATCCAACTAATCAGAGTTATTTTAAGTTAACAGTTCGACCAATTCAGCAAATCGCAACGCAAACCCGGCAAAACATTTTTTATATAAAAACATATTTAAATTTACAAAAAAAGCGCAGTTGCGCTGTCGAAATTTTACCATCGCAGGGACTCGACAGGGACTCGTCCCTCTGATATAGATTACGGAAAACTACGAAATGTAGTGAAATTGTTTTTTATTTCTCGAAATAACACTCTAATATTTTTTAGATTCGACGTACTTTGGAAACTATGTCCAACTAATTAATATTTATGAGTTATACACGCTTGAAAAGGACCGAATTTTGTGGTTGAAACGTCTTTTGAATAGGTAATAAAATTGCCAGTTTGGTCGAACAAAACCCCTGTACTAATAATTATATATAAATGTAATAATTGTATATAAAATATGATTATATATGATTATATGAGCAAATTTTTCACAATTTCTCAGACTTTATTTTTTGTTATAAAAAAAACAATGCAAAAATTATTCTTTTAATTATTTTCTAATTTTTTTTATTATTTTTCTTGTACATACGAACAAAGATTATACAAAAGAAAAAAACATAGTATGGACATACTTGGACATATTTTATATAATATTTTATATAATATTATATGATTATATAAATTTAAATATGTTTTTATATAAAAAATGTTTTGCCGGGTTTGCGTTGCGATTTGCTGAATTGGTCGAACTGTTAACTTAAAATAACTCTGATTAGTTGGATTTAAATAAGGTTAATTATATTCTGTTACCTACCGCTAATTTATTATTAGATTTTATCTACGTTTAATAATATCTTGACGCTATATTACGATTATGTTTTTCTATTATTCATATTAATTAATAATTCATCTTATATAGATATATCTTAACAGTTGCTTAAGCGATCGATATATTTTACACTCCTTTTGTAAAGTAATAACTGATAATTTTAAATAAAAAAATATATTATTTCATCGTTATTTGGTAATTGCACCACTAATTTTACTAAAAGGAAGTAGAAGCTGTAGAAACACTCAACGGCTCATCATTACCACAGCATAAGTAGATATATTATACTGTGTCATTACTATCTGGATATAAACTATCTAAAGCCTAATTTCTTAAGGTTTAGGGCTTAAAACACCTATTGTAGACCGGGACTTATCGATTCTTGTCCAGTAGTCATGGCGCAGGATACAATAATATTTTCTCGGGATTGCCTTTTATCCGCCATGCCTTATTACTTATTTGCCGTTCGGAAACTACTTACGCCCGGGGTGCACCCTTCCCCCACCACTATTCACCCGAGTCTTCCTTTAGGGTAGCGTTTTCGAACGCAGCCTAACCAGTTTCATCATGCACCCGGAAGTGAGGTCTTTTCCTCGTGAACCTTTGCCGTGTGCACATCGTTTTCAGAATCTCTCGGAATCGTGTATATTGTCTTTTACATCGGGCAAAGAGGAATCATTCCCGGCTACGACCGTGATCCACAGGCTTAATTACAAGCTTATTAACATCCGAAAGTGAGTATTTTTCGGAAATATATCGTTTTTCATACGAAAATCGCGAGTGAAGCGAGATGATGCAATCGGGGCGTTGCCCATTGTAATCCTGTATTTTGAGTACAAAATATATATTCTTGTTATTTGTTTTCAAGGTAAAAGCAATTGCAAGTCAATTGCCCACATTAATCCGAATCGACTTCGTAAAGGGCGTAGTCGACAACAATTTAACGCATTATCGCAGCGGAAGTGCGACGAAGCTGAGGCTCGAGAGAAAGTATTTCACGGCAATCGGAAGTCAATCGCAGTCTATCAGCGTTCTTCGTAATCGCACAGTTAAAACGAAGTGGTGACCGTTTATATGTACGAGTGAGTACATTTTAAGAAAATTATTCAACGCATAGACCCATGTCCGGTCACAGCCGAACGCCGAGCACACAGCCGCCGCACACGTACACGGCTGTTCGCTGCTGTGTGCGCGCGTCCGTGCCAGACGGTGGGCGGTCCCAACGTCCACGAAATTATTGGGAACGGGCACACGGTCAATATGGCGGCCATAAGCCGGCTCATATACACGTGGAACATATGTGTGCTCACAAACACACATATTGTTTTGCGTGTATATGAGCCGGCTTATGGCCGCCATATTGGCCATGTGCCCGTTCCCAATAGTACTGTGCGGACCTACAGAAATAGTATGCAATAGTATGTGCTCACCACGTGTTCCAACGAACATTTCTTTTCTTTCATGATTTTTTCATTCTATACGGAATAAAAGCAAGATAAACTTATTCTTAGATTATACATATAATCTTAACGCTATAATTATAAATATATATGATATTATAATGCATTTTAGCATGTGTTAAAAAAGAAAGGATTATTATTCTTCATATTTTTTGTCTTCTTTCAGAGAGACAATATGACAATCCACAATAAATCTTCATATTGCGAGAGTTGTAGTCGATATCCCTATGTCGGCAGAGTATCCGTAGAAGAAGAGGATAGTGTTGACTTCAGCTATCAATTTGTGAAGAAAAGATTTGTGCCCGTGGACCACGGGAGTCTTAGCATATTCCATACTGCCCCTGACATAATTGGGCCACCCAAATTTCAAAATTACGGACAACTATTTCATTTACCAATCTCTAATTTTTATGATTTCGAGGTACGTGTATTTTCTGGGTACTACCTATCTCTGTTATAGTCCTGTACAAAGTAATCGCTATATATTATATGTTACAAGATTTTCTACTATTTGACAATTTTAATTTTCTAATATAGAGGATAAAGGATGGCACTGGTATTTCAATATCTCCGTGGCAAAACGAAGATTTCATGAGACCCATTGATCGGAACATCAGATCAAGCAATTATGATGCGACGAGCGAAAAAAGATATATTGGTATGTAATATTTTAAATCGATAAATAAGATATTGTTAAGGAAGATACGCTTTTTCTGAGAAGAGAGTAAATATAATAATATTCTATTTTCTATTTATAGATATCGAGTTTCATGAAGCTGTATATCCAATCAGAGTCTGTATTTACGAAATATGTAATCCTGGAAGCGTAATTCAAATTTCGGCTCAAGATTCCAATAATAACTGGATTCAGTTGTGGGATGAATCGTCTCAGATTGTACCCCCGAAATCAAGATTATTTTCTCCACCGTTGTCGCATCCGTGTAACTTTAAAACCAAAATGCTCAGGTAAGGTTTGCCGACTTTAGCCCAACGTCAAACGTCGGGCCGACATTGGCGATATCACGGCAAACCGACTGTCATTATTCGATCGCGGCGCGACGTCGGCCCAAGAGAGGTTAGCCGATTCTTGCCCGATGCCGACTCACGGGCCGACATTGGCGATATCACGGCAAACCGACTATTTACCCGATCGCGGCGCAATGTCGGCCTAAGGGAGGTTAGCCGATTCTTGCCCGATGCCGACTCACGGGTCGACATTAGCAATATCACGGCAAACCGACTATTTACCCGATCACGGCGCGACGTCGGCCCAAGGAAGGTTAGCCGATTCTTGCCCGATGCCGACTCACGGGCCGACATTGGCAATATCACGGCAAACCGACTATTTACTCAATCGCGGCGCGACGTCGGTCCAAGGGAGGTTAGCCGATTCTTGCCCGATGCCGACTCACGGGTCGACATTGGCGACATCACGGCAAACCGACTATTTATCCGATCGCGGCGCAATGTCGGCCTAAGGGAGGTTAGCCGATTCTTGCCCGATGCCGACTCACGGGTCGACATTGGCAATATCACGGCAAACCGACTATTTACCCGATCACGGCGCGACGTCGGCCCAAGGAAGGTTAGCCGATTCTTGCCCGATGCCGACTCACGGGCCGACATTGGCAATATCACGGCAAACCGACTATTTACTCAATCGCGGCGCGACGTCGGTCCAAGGGAGGTTAGCCGATTCTTGCCCGATGCCGACTCACGGGTCGACATTGGCGACATCACGGCAAACCGACTATTTACCCGATCGCGGCGCGACGTCGGCCCAAGGGAGGTTAGCCGATTCTTGCCCAATGCCGACTCACGGGCCGACATTGGCGATATCACGGCAAACCGACTATTTACCCGATCGCGGCGCGACGTCGGCCCAAGGGAGGTTAGCCGATTCTTGCCCAATGCCGACTCACGGGCCGACATTGGCAATATCACGGCAAACCGACTATTTACTCAATCGCGGCGCGACGTCGGTCCAAGGGAGGTTAGCTGATTCTTGCCCGATGCCGACTCACGGGTCGACATTGGCGATATCACGGCAAACCGACTATTTACCCCGATCGCGGCGCGACGTCGGCCCAAGGGAGGTTAACCGATTCTTGCCCGATGCCGACTCACGGGCCGACATTGGCGATATCACGGCAAACCGACTATTTACCCAATCGCGGCGCGACGTCGGTCCAAGGGAGGTTAGCCGATTCTTGCCCGATGCCGACTCACGGGTCGACGTTCACTCAATAAACTGTTTACTTTTTGTGATATTAAATTATACATGTAATCGGCCCAATGCTGTGCCAGTGTCGAGCCGACTAATCGAATAGATAGCCAGTTGCCGTGATATCGCCGACGTCGACCCGTGAGTCGGCATCGGGCAAGAATCGGCTAACCTCCCTTGAGCCGACGTCGCGCCGCGATCGGTAGTGAAAGCCGGTTGCCGTGATATCGTCGATGTCGACCCGTGAGTCGGCATCGGGCAAGAATCGGCTCACCTCCCTTGGGCCGACGTCGCGCCGCGATCGGGTAGTGATAGCCGGTTGCCATGATATCTCCGACATTGACCCGTGAGTTTCCGACACTGACCCGACATTTAAAAAAAATTATATATATTCATTTCGAAATTTATTACTTTTTTTTAACTGAATGATGATTTTAACTGTCAAAAGATGATTTCTGAAAAATTATATATTTGCGCTGGTTATGTAGAGAATATTTATTAAATTTTATTAAATTAAGAAGTGGTCTACCACGTAAGGCAGTTGACTCACGATCCAGAGGTCCCGAGTTCGAATCCCACTAAGGTAAGTGTGTTTTTAAAATACGAAAAAATATTTAATTAATTACAAAACGTTAATTTTCAGATGTAATCATCATAATATAGGCTGCATCTTAAGAAACAAATGTGTTTAAAAAAAGTAATAAAATTTCGAAATGGATATATAATTTTTTTTTAATGTCGGGTCAATGTCGGAAACCAGTGTCGGCTCGACACTGGCACATAACATTGGACCGATGTCGCTGACCAGTGTCGACCCAATACTGGCAAGTAACATTGGACCGATGTCGCTGACCAGTGTCGGATTAACACCGGCACGTAACATCGGGCCGAACTGATCATTTGGATATTATGCCGACGTCGGCTCGACATTACAGCCAGTGCTGGGCCGACAGTCGCAGGTTGGCAGCCGACGTTGGCCCGACACTGGCCCACTTGTAAATCGTACCTGGGAAATGCTCAAACTAGTATTTAAGGGCAGTTCGCAGGTCTCTTACACAAAGCTAGATGCTGTGATGCTCATTGGTACATCAGAATTGATCAGATCTAGAAATTCTAACGAGAGTTTAACTAATCTGTTCAATGAAATTAACCGCATGTACTCTCCATACCATGACGATGTTGACAATTTAACAACAGATTCAGAAAGTGCACACTTGGATATAGTTCATCTGCAACAGAATTTTTCCAAATACTGTGTTACTTGTAAAAGGTATTATTATCATCGACATTAAATAATATTTGAATCCATTTTTTCTGTTAATAATAAAAATTAATTTAAAAATTAATTTGTTCCGATAATATTTGCAGCGACATAAGAAGGGTTTCTCATAAGAATAATTTGAAGCACAAAAAGGTATCTCAGGAGGTAATCCCTGATTATGAGCAACCTCTTGATCAGAGATATCCACGTCGTATTTTATTGAAAAGTAATTCGAATTGTGCCAAGCGTATGAAACTCTCATTGGATGAATCCAAGGAACTATCACGTTGCAGTTTATCTGCGCTTCCTGTAAGTAAAGTATTCTAAGAAGTCTATGTCTCATCACAATATTTATTACAATGACATTTCGTACTTTGAGTATTAAAGTATTTATTTTGTATTATATTAATTATATTTATCTTTACAGGATGAAATGCTACTAAAAATATTTAAATACTTAGATGTGGTAACATTATGCCGTATGAATAGAGTAAATAAGCGCTTTGATAATTTAACACGGGATCCTCTACTCTATACACGTTTGAACATCCGACGAAAATTGCATATTAGCTCTGACAAATATATGTGCGATATATTTTGTTATTTTACACCTAGATGTAAATATTTGCAACAATTAGATCTTACAGAATGCAACTTTGATGTTAACGATTTCGTAAACTTTCTTGATAATTGCGGCAGGCGTTTAACGCATTTAAGATTAAGTAACTGCGATGGAGAATGCTTAAATCCTGTCCTACTTAAAACTTCAGAGACATGCAAAAATTTGAAAGGTATATGCATATAGTATATATATATATATATATATATATATATATATATATATATATATATATATATATATAATTGTCAAGATTATTGGTAAATTGTATAATAATTTGTAATACAAATTTTTCTTTATAGAATTGGATCTAACTTATTCTTACATAGACGACGAAGGATTTTCGTATATCGAGAGGCTAAATAATTTGGAACATTTAAACGTTTCTAATACTGGTATAAGAACCGAACGTCTTTGCAAAATACTGCAAAATAATCAAGGGATGCGTCAGTTATCGGCAGATCGTATAAATGATGCAGTTCTAATAGAGTTGGGAAATTCGTGTCGTTACTTGGAAGTAATATATTTACTGTACGCACGTGATCTTACATCTCAGGGTATTAATGCTCTCGCTAATTGTAAGAATTTACAAAAAGTGAGCCTTTATCTGTAAGTGTGTGTGCTACATTTTCCTTTAAAAAACATATTATTGTATTTTTTATTGAAATTTGTTTGCTTCTTTTGCGAGCATCTTGAAAAAGTTACATGAATTTTCTCTTTGCAATTAAAGTACTGTATTAATTATATAATTTTTGTTACAGATTTGATTATTCAGTTACTGATGATAGCTTATTTAAATTACTTTCCTCTTATCAAAACTTGCAAGAAGTTTATTTGTCCTATGCTGTCCTCACTGATCACCGGTTGGAGTTACTAGCGCAGTGCGGAAACTTGAAAAAGTTATATCTTGTTGACACAAAGCTTGATATACCTGATAATTGTTCCGTTATTTTGAAACAATGTCCTAAACTGCGGGAGTTTTATTTCATGTTCTGTAATATAAATCAATTGGATAATCAATTGGTTAATCAATGGAAGGAAAGATATCCGTACGTGTCCGTCTATACATTCTACTGATAATTAAAATAGTTTTTGTTTAATAGTTTAGAACAAATCAATTTACCTTTTATATGTTTACTTTTTATATTTTTATACTTACAAATTTACTTTGTAAAAATTATCTGATAAATTAGGTTTAAAATAAGCTAATGTTTAATAAAAATAAAATGTTCACATTTATTTACAGTTTTGTTATTTTCGAACCGTTTTACCTTTCTTTTCTTTTTCATAATTTGAATTTTTTGGACAATAGTGTCATTTCTTTGTTTGAAGTAATTGTTCAGCGAAATACTAGAAAAACTACATTAATAGCATCGTTAGTAAAATCTTGATATTTATGTTTCTTTCGTTTCTTTAGGATGCCGTGCACCTGCAAGGAACAAATGCTGTGCGCTTGCGAAAAAAGACATTTAGAGATGTGCTAACCGCTCATTTTTAATAAAATGTCGGTGAAAAAGAATATTACTTTACGGCTCGTTGAAAGAGATATAATTAGCAGAGGCAAATGGCTTACGGATGCTCATTTTCAACAACTTTTAATTAATTGTTCGGACTATAGACCTGTCGGAACATGGCGAATACAATTGCCTGATAGATTCAACCTGTGTCACAAAATAAAAAATATATTCAAATATTATATAGTTTGTCACATTAGGTGTGTAGTTATTATAATCGTACAAAATTACCTTTAAACAAAAAAAAGGTAAAAAAAAGGCGCCAAGTACACGCATAGTGTATGTGTATTATCAGTTAGAAAAAGAATGTATGATAACAATTTTATAAGATTGAAAAATTTTATTTAAATTTAACAAGAGAATACAAGATATTTAAATACAAAGTTTACATGTGTATTTTTTAGTGGATATGATAACAATTTTATAAAATTAATAATTTTTAAATTCAACAAGAAAATACTTAAATAATACAAAGTTTACAAACATATATGTATTTTTTAATAAATAATAATTATTTTATAAGATTCAATAAGGGAAAATACAAGGTATTTAAATAGAGTAAAAGATTTAATCACAAAGAATCACAAAGATTACAGAGGTAACAGTACAAAATAAGAATATTTTATTAAAATATTTAAACCCAACAAGGGAATACAAGATATTTAAATACAAAGTTTATATATATATTTTTCAATAGAATAAAAGATTTAATTGCAAAGAATTACAGAGGTAACAGTACAAAATAAAAATATTTTATTAAAATACATAAATTTTTTTTGTAAAAAAACTTGGTTCTGTTGTTTTAATTTTGTTACTCCTGTTGCATTCTTCTCTGAATTATTTTTATTTATTGTTGTTCCTATTTATTTAAAATTTTGAGGTCGAGCAATGCCAAGTTTTTTTACAAGAAAAATATATTTATTTTGTTTTAATTAAATATTTTTATTTTGTACTGTTACTTTTTTAATTCTTTGTAATTAAAATAATTTTTTGTAATATTAAAAATTTGTTAAAAAGAATTAAGAAGCTATTACCACTTGGGTTGGAATAGGAAGACCTTTGAACAGGAACACAAAGATACCACTTGAGTTTTATTTTTTTAAAGTAGTTGCACAACAATTATCTTTCAAAATAATATACATATTTTCTTTGCAATTGGCGTAATTTAATTTAACGATTTCATATCTTTTTTTGAAATACATGTCACTTGAATTAAGTTAGATAATATAATTTTGTGAAGGAAAAATTAAAAATTTTACAACTTTTTTTGAAATACATGTCACTTGAGTTAAGTTAGGTAATATAATTTTGTGAAGAAGAAGTAAAGCTACCACTTAGGTTGGATTGAATTTTTGGTAGGATTAGGTTTTTGATTTTACAAAATACATTGCGTATATTTGGCGCCTTTCTTTTATCTTTTTTGAAAAAGGTAATTTTGTACTGATATCACCGATTTTGTAGTGTTAAGCAAGGATCTGTAAAAATTTTTATTTTTTATTTTTTAATTATTCACGAAATTAGCAATAACAACAAATTAAATTTTTATTAAATTAGCAAATTAGTAATTAGTTACAAAAAATTACTATTTACATAAAAATTAATAATATTTAAGTAAAAGTAAATTATACACTTCTCACAAAGATTAAAGGAATGCTAAATTTATTTTTAAAAATAGGCAAAATTCAAGCAGCTGTAACTTTGTTTGTAAAAATGACAAAATTTAAATTTAAAGCTTAAAACCTCTACTTTCGAAAGGTTACTATTATTTTTTAGTTTCTGTGAGTTTGGTAACTTTTGCATATAGAAAACTACAAGCTGGACAAAATAGAAAATTTTTCTTTCACTTTGTGGGCCTGTCACGTACACAAAAAAAATCTGCAAAAATTTTCAACTTTCTAATGTAAAAGCTTGAAATTTTCCTTGTAAAATCTTCTTTTAAAAATGTTTCTACGTTTCTGCGTTGTTGTTCTGTACAATTGTTTTCTGGGTCAAAATAAAAAAGAGAAAAATCGCTAATGTTTACATTATTTTCATCAATTTGTATCATATCTATGTGTTATTTAAAAAAATTTAGCAATTATACCGTTTAATAGAGCAAAGTTTCAGCTTTAAGAATCTGTTTTTTGAATTGCAATACGATGATTTCTAAGGGAGTTATGAGCAATCAAAGTCAAAATGCTCATTTCTTATTCAAGCCGCGATAAATTAATATCAAAAAATTGGAGAAACATTTTTAAAAAAAGATTTTGCAAGGAAAACTTCAAGCTTTCACGTTAGAAAGTCGAAAGTTTTCGCAGATTTTTTTTGTGAACGTGACAGGCTCACAAAGTGAGAGAAAAATGTTCTATTTTGTTCAGCTCGTAGTTTTCTATATGTAAAAATTACCAAACTTACAGAAACTAAAAAATAATAGTAACCTTTTGAAAGTAGAAATTTCAAGCTTTAAAATCCTTTTTTTTTATTTAAATTTTGTTCATTTTTAACAAAGTTGCAGCTGCTTAAATTTTACTTATTTTTAAAGATAAATTTAGTGTTTTTTTAATTTTCGTGAGAAGTGTAGGTTACTTAAGGGGTTATATCCACTTAGGAGCCCGAAAAAAAAGCGATTTTTTAAGAATTTATCCTGGAAAGGCATTTTAATTTAAAAACACAAAATTTTACACACTTATTGTAGTCACTTTTAAGTATAATCTCAAATTTTTTTGCTTAAAAATAATGATTTTTAAGGCCACTATAGCCGACGTCCGGGAGTATCTCGGTGTCTTGCGGTGACCACTCTCTATCTCTGTGGACTGAATCATCTGAAATCAAAAAACCGAAAAGATTTCGTTAATATATTATCTAGTATTTGATCGAAGGAATAAGCAAAATATTAATTTTAACAAAAATGGTGGCTTCTTAAACAAACAAAATTTATAGCAAAAATCGAAATTTTTTTTAGAAGCCGCCATTTTTTTAAAAATCAATATTTTGCTTATTCCTTCGATCAAATACTAGATAATATATTATATTAACGAAATCTTTTTGGTTTTTTGATTTCAGATGATTCAGTCCAGAGATAGAGTGGTCACCGCAAGACACGTTTTTTTTAGAGATGCTCCCGGACGTCGGCTATAGCAGGCCGTAAACATCATTATTTTTAAACAAAAAAATTTGAAATTATACTTAAAAGTGACTACAATAAGTGTGTAAAATTTTGTGTTTATAAATTAAAATGCCTTTCCAGGATAAATTCTTAAAAAATCGCTTTTTTTTTGCCTTCTAAGTGGATATAACCCGGCCCTTAAAGAATTTATAATTTGTCAGAGAAAAATATCTAGTTTGTGATAGTTAGTATTTAGGTGAAAATAAATTAATTTCTTTTGTAAACTGGTAATTAGTAGAAATAAATTCTTTATTATTAAAATAATTAATAGATAGTTTAACAAAAATACTATTTATTTGAAAATAAGTTCAAAATATCAACCGAGAGAACTGACCTGGAACAAACCGAATGAAACGACCGTGAACAAAGGTAAGTAACAATTTTGCATTATTTGCATCAATATTTTCCATTTATTTGTTTGTATGTATATAAACTTCTTCTCCTTCACATGGTAAACACATTCTTTGCCTACATTATAGGATGGATAAAATATAATCACATTTTATAATTAAGTAGAGAAATTAAATTTTATAAAAATCGAGATTTGTTACAATTGTTCTTATTCTTAGGGCCAATTGTAACAAGACTCAGAGTTGATTGTAACAGGGTAAAATGAAATAGAAACAAACATAATCAATGTAGCAAAACATTTTATTTCAGTCTTGATAATTGCTTCAAAATAAAATACTTTTCTCTCAAATAATTATAATACTTCTGGGCATTTTTAATTATTTCAAACATAAAATTATACAAACATAAAATTAAAGAAAGTTTTTAACGTAAGGAATTTCTTCTTTATCACATAAACTATTTTTAAGTTAAGATTAGGTAATTTACCTATATCCGTAAACAGTAAAAATTTGAAAGGTATAGACTCAGAGATAAAAATAACAATTACTATATTAAAATATTATTAATACTACTTAAAAATACTATTAAAAAAGGTAAGCTGTATATGCTTTCGTACAAAATAAACAATTTTAAATTTAACATATTTCACACGTCCCAATTTACACTATAATTTTTATGTTAATTTAATAGAAGGCAAATATGCAAATAAATGACACAAGTAATATGTGAAAAATTAACACAAAATTGTAACACATAGGCGCTATCTGGAAGCACAGTTTAAGTTAAATTAACATATTTATAATATTAAATTTAATTAAAAAATAAAATGTTATTTTTATATTAAATGTCATTCTTTTTTTCTTACAGAAGACAGATATCTTCCATTTTATAGTAACGAATTAACTATCAATGATGGAAATATCAAAAAGAAAAAAACTAACCAAGACAAAATTCATGATGGAAAAGTCCACACATTTAAAAAAGATATTTTTAAATAAGGATGATTTGTCAAAATGCTACAAAGTTAATGAAAATTTAATATGTTGTGTATTTTGGAGCCAAAATTCAGATCAATTTACAATTGCCATGAAAATTTATCAATTTTTTAATATAAGTTTTAACACATTAGGGTTGAAAACTAAAAGAACAATTTTTTCTTTTAGTTATTTGGTGGTTATTTCTACCTCTATTTTATAAATAATTCTTTAAGATTTTATTAGTACATACTATGTCTTTTACGTTTTATTAAATTTGCTATAACTATTTATATACATTTTTTGTCTTTGGATCTTTAGAGAATTAATATCGGTGTTTTAATTTTTCCATGATTTTTTATTGGATCAATATCCATGCTTATTTTTACTCATAATAAAGCAAAAAATCCAAAATATCTGTACTATCAATGAGAATTGCTTGTAATAAAAATACATGCAATGTGCTTAGTGTAACATTAAACCAATCCACTACATCATAATATTCTGCATTTTCATGACCAAAAAACCACAAATAACTTAAAATATGCTTTTTACTTGTTATTGGTTCATATCCTGCATGTTCTGTAATTTCTAATTAAATAAATATCATTGGTATATAAAAGAAAATTTACATAATTAATTAGTTTCTAAGATTTATAATAAAACATCTTGTAAAGATGTAAAAATGTGATATCTTGAAACGTGCAATAAGTTCAAACGCTATTGTATGTACGTGATAAATAAAAATGCATAATAAAATCTTTATGAGAGAAAGAAAGAATAAAGCCTCTGTGACAATGTCTTCTATATAATTATTAATTTTAATATAACTTATATGTTTTATCTTGATTATTTATCACAAGTACGATCAATGTAGTATTTCATTAGCTGTAATTATATATAAAATTAATTCTTCAATAATTTCTATATTAGGTATGTATGTCCTGTTTTACAGCAAAAGTAAATAATTTTTACGCTCATCATGTTGTTCTTCATATGGATATATGACAGATAAAACAGGAGGAATCAGTAAAGGTATGTGTAATTTATCTTTACATCATCTGAAATATCAAGTAATTCTAATATTTCACCTGGATCTACTATTCGACAATTCTGCACATCGTTCGAGTTATTTCAAGTTATTTCAAATAACTTGTGGGTCGCTACACTCTCTAGTTACTAGAAAACTCACCAGAACATAAGTGTAGAAAGCAACACGATCAAACCTGTTTTTTATTTATTTCTAAAACAGAACACATGCGATCTTTTTTGTGAAATTGATTGATTGGTAAACCAAATTTAACCTAAACTCAAAATATTTAACGGAAGAAAGTCGATGAACGCCTTCGAGTAGTCACTACAGCTGCAGCCATAATTCGGAAAGATATTCGCTCACAAATCAACGACACGTCTGCATATCCTTCAAGCGATGATTTTTTAACAGATGTAAAAGACTACATACGGAAATCCCTCAATATTTTTCTGGAGAACGTTATAGCTAAAGGAAGAAAATGCCCATTGCAGCAGCTCGAACAAAAATGCATTTCAATAGCGCACGCTATTATGTTGGCGACCAGGCCAAGATCTTTCTTGTCACCACTTTTAATCAGCGTTGCTGCTTTTTTATGCCAGAAATTTGACTCTAAAAATCTAGTGACGTTACTATCTAGCTTGGGCTTCAGCGCATCATATAATGAGGTACAATATTTATTGGAAGCTTCAGCTGTCAAGCATTGGAAGCTTGACGAGAACGACTTCTTCGTAATCAATGTTGAAGATCGAGATTATAGCCCTGCAGATTCACAACCTCAGGAAATGGCTCAGAAGAATCTTGTAGACGACGCTACTCCCAGTACTAGTCATGTACAACAATTTTAAATGGTAAGAGTTGCCAAATTTTCATACGAGAAATATCACGCACACATTTGATATTTTTTGTTTATTTATATTTTTTCTTACAAATTCTACACCGAGAGTCTGATTTTTATGACAGCGTGAGACAAAATACAAATATGCATATATTCAACAGTGTATTACAGAAAAACTATTAAAGGTATAAAAAAATGTATTGAATATTTTTTATAGAGAATTTAATAAGCTTTATTTTTTATAATAACCTTTATTACGATAGGATTAACGATTACCGAGATATGAGGGAAAAACTGAATTGGAGCACCTTTTTTTCAAGATGGCAGATCGAGCCCTGCAGATAGAGGTCCGGGCTTTTAGTATGTTCAATAGTATGCCGAAATAAAGGTCTTCACCAATTTATAGCTTTTTACCGGTTATTTTTTCTATTTGCTATATTTTGATCTAATTTGACTGGACTATCATATCGGAATCATGTGTCCCCCTTTAGGCCATACAATTTTTGTTTGAAACATTTTTCCACATTTTCCATATTTTTCGAGATATTTGCTTGCATCGATTAATGACTTACCCCTGTATATTCTGAGTAGTATACGAAAATTTATGAAAAGTAATATACTACTGTAAAATATTACAAGTACTTCCTGAAAACTTATGAGAAATAATATACTACTAGAGATGTTATAGAAATGTTCGAAGTATGTTATATACGGCACGTATATTTACAGTACGAGTACCGAACATTCGAATGATATCATGTACTGTATGGGTAAAGAGATGCCTTTGTATTTTTTCTGTTATTGTACGTGTATATGTTTGTATATGTGAACCGAAAGTATATTCGTAATTCGCCAACGATATAATAAACATTAGACATCCCTCGACTACAATTGGCAAATAATCATCGTGACGATTCCACCATTGGTTTTGGCCCAATTGATCGTCAAGACATTAATAATCTTTGATACTTATATATATAAGCATCTCATTTTTAAATAATTTAAATTAAATTAAATTGTTAAATTTATTGCGATATTTAATTTAAATTATTTAAAAATGAGATGCTTATATACATATATCAGTATCAAAAATTACTAACGTCTTGATGATCAATCGGACCAAAACCAATGGTCAAATCGTTACGATGATTATTTGCCAATTGTAGTCGATGAAATAAACGTCTAATGTTTGTATATGTGTTTTAAATAACACATGCACATACAATATTTTAACATATTTAAGAGAAAGAGAAAAGGAGAAATATTACTTAAAATAAAAAATGCTACTTATTTTTTTTGACACGCAAGTTAAGACTATAGAAGCTAGTATAAAATTATTTACTAATCGTGTCTTCTATACCATGTGATATAAATTTATTATTTCACTGAATATTTATTATATTTATTATTTCACTGAATTTACGTTTTAGAAAAGTAGTTATGTTTATGTGATTTATTCGCGTTAGAGTCAAATGACGTTCTGCCGCATATTATTAACATAAATTGACTATTATACGAGTCATTACCAATAAATAATTGATTCGTCGTTTCCGCTGTGTCATTCTAATACGAATAGCATGATACTTTTATTTTAAAAAACCCCGTCATCTAATAATGTTTTGGTAAATATTTACCCTTACGGACCCCCCCCCCCCCCCTCTCCCTCTGAATGATCTTCTGCTTTACATATATTATAGAGTTTATCCTCCGGAGTAACTTACTTCAGAAAATTTTAGCCGTCACTTGTTGTTTATTAAAAAGTTACGAACAAAAAGGTTTAAGAAATATAACAGCTTGTGTCAATGCTAAGGGAAGTAATTTACTAATATGTGTGTATAAACAGTATACATGTAGGCGGGGGAGTGGATCTTAGTTTATTCGGAAAGTTGAAAACCTGAACCGTACAATGATATACCTCGTTTTGCTCTATAAGCAGGGCTGGGATGGACTTCGCTTCGCGATGATTCTCTGGGTAGCATCGTACGGGTTTTCAACTTCTCACGCGAATCGAGGTTTCAGCCTCATCCATCTCTGCCACAGAGGGAGAGGCTACCGCCTACTACATGTGTATTGTCTATAAAGTTTACAATATATGTGAAGGAGAAGATCATTGAGGAAGGGTTTGTAAGGGTAAATATTTTTCGATGTTTTATATTATAAAAAATATAAATTACAAAAACACATGTTTACTCTCTTTAATAGTTTTTCAACAAGATTGAATGTTAGTTATATATGGGTGGTAGTTAATATATTAGTAAAGTTATCTTTGCATTATTTTCTTCCGAAGCTTGGCGATCATTGTTGACCACATTGTAGATTAATAATTAATAGAACTAAGGAGTATAGAATTTGTAGAAACTTATTTTCTGAAATAAATTAAATCTTTAAATTTAAAATTTAAAACAAAAACTCAAGAATGTCTGAGCAGTCCGATAAAATTAACATACAGTAGCGCAATGTCTCGTAAATTAGAAAAGGTTAAAAAGTTGCAAAGGCGGTATCCGGGAACACATTCGATGTTAAGCGGGGAAAACAGCTCAATGAGCGTGCAACAATTTTTTATTGGTTTCTATACTTGGATCTAGAGAAGAAATAAAGATAAAGAGTTATTTAAAAAAATTATTGATTGCTCGCTGAATTGTTTTTTCTGCTGAACCATTGAAACCTGTTTGCGTCTCAGAAATGTTTATAATAACAACATTTTTGAAATGCGAATGGATTTCAATAGAACTAATTTCTTCCACAGTAATAAATTCAATCACTGCTCTTGTTTGGTACGCATATTTGAAACACACATCAGTTTGAACTGCTCGTGTAACACAGTCACCTAACAATGGCTGCGTTCAGCAGAACGCAACAGCATTGCAACTGTTTTATGATTCTCTGCTGAACGATTCTAAATGCACCTAAAGTCTCAACATGTTCACTCAGCGGTCGCCATAATTTTCAGCGAATTAAAAGTACGCAAAACGTCAAGCTGTCAAGCAAAACGTCATCGACATATAGTATGGACTACGTGATGTATAAATGTATGGACTACGTATGTGTACAAATATTAATATAAGAAAATAAAGAAATATAGAATTATAAATTAGATAAATTCGGGTTTGCACGCATATAACATAGAATAATAGGTTAAGGGGGTCTATACACGTACGAATTTAGCTCGCATGTCCGGCTCGGCTCGGCTTCTACTCGTTCGTAGATGGGATGTCACGAGCCGGACTCGGCGTCAGATAAGCCAAATTCGCACATTTTCTTTTCGTGTGTGGTGAAAAAAACGTTCGAGTCCAGCTCGCGAATCAAGCTCGCCGAGCTGGACTTGCGAGCCAAACTCGTATATACGTGTATAGACCCCCTAAATATGTAAAATACTTTGATGCATTATACTTATAAATGTCATGGACTTATGTACTTATGTAAACTTTTTCAATAATTATTTTGAAGAAAATTACCAAGAGATAGTAGGAATGCATCACATATTACAAGATGTGCCATAAACATCATTAGAAGGTATGTATATTTTATTATAGTAATATTATAATTTGGGTTAGTACATTACATTTAATTAATAAATATAATGCATCAAAGTATAACATATTTTGTATACATTTAACGATTTAACTTATTATTCTATGTTACATGTGTGCTAACCTGAATTTATCTAAATTATAATTATAATGTATTTCTTTATTTTCTTATATTAATATTTTTACATACCACTTTGTAACTTTCTGTGCGTTTCCACTGTATCTATTGCGTTATAAATAATATTTTTATATGTATATTTATATTTATACATTCTCAGCGATGTTAATACACTGGAAGCAGTTATTTTACTGATAACGTTTTGCTTGAGATACAGCGTACTTTTAGTTTGCTGAAAATCATGGCGACCGCTGAGTGAACGTGTTGAGACTTTGAATGCGCTTAGAATCGTTCAGTAGAAAATCATAAAACGGTTGAAAACTGTTGTGCTCTGCTGAATGCAGCAATATTCAGCGTACTTTTAATTAGCTGAAAATCATGGCGACCGCTGAATGAACGTGTTGAGATTTTGAGTGCATTTAGAATCGTTCAGCAGAGAATCATAAAACGGTTGAACACTGTTGCGTTCTGCTGAACGCAGCCAATGCAACTAGAGACATCAAGTAATAACTCAGTAAAACGTAAAATTTTTTATGGCGATCAATTAAATTAAATTTAAATCACCTGATTGTTTATGTCATTGGTAGGGGGGAGATCCAGAACGGGATTCATCTTTCATAGTTTCACGGCCATCTAAAAATGCCTTGTGCCGCCTAAAAACTTATGTCCGGGATAGAACTTGATCTCTGTAAGTTTGTGAAGTTTGACACAGAATTTAGTCGTATAACGCTACTCGATTTTCTTATGTTCCATTTTCGTGACGCGTCACTCAAACATACAATTATACAAATGATTGTAAAATCACATGTGTTAAAGGTGCCTTTTCACGTTGACGCTCGACCCTCATTTTCAGTAAGCAAAAATCTTCTGAAATAATATTTTTTATTTATATATATATATCATTGAAATATTATTAAAATGTTACTTGTGTGAAGATATTACTTGAAAATAATTAATATTTTACGTATTTCGAAGTCTATGTTTGATTGTACTAGGAAGATTAACGACGATTCAGCGATGACGCTGAATATTAAACAAATTCAACTTTGTTTCTTTGACGCTAGCGTCAAAGCGAAACCACCACGTTCACCTTGTTCACCTTGTTGACGTTCATTTTCAGCGTCTCATGAATTGGCACCTTTAATGATATCAAATTGAAATTTTAACTGAAAGTAGAGTATAAATGTAGATCTTGGTCTACTGAAGTCTCATTTTTATAGTACCAATTGTTGAGAAAAAATTCAGTCTCATTACTTTCTAGACATACCACGTATATCATTAGTAAATTCTTTGTACGTTATTTATATATATTATGTATGTATGCGTCTTTAATTAACTCAATTTATTTATATTAATTTTTACATCATAAAATCCGTAGAGAAAGTTCATTAAGTAGGAATACTCTTGAACAAATATAAAAACTATTTTAGTTGAACAATAAATAATTTGGAATTAAACAGTACATATAATTAGCAAATAATATTCTAGTTGTGGGTATACATAACCTAAGATCTATTAAAAAATGTAGATTATATTTTTTATGCGTAGATACTATATTTCGCTCTCCTTCTCTCTTCCCTCACCTCCTTCTCCTATCCCTTCCCTTACTTTTTTGCCTTAAACGGAAATGCTTTAAATTCAACTTACAAAAACGGAAGCTTAGAAACGCTATATAAATGGCTGGTTTACATTACAATAGTCATTCGAATCGGTCTATAAAGTGATGAGAATCATTTCTCCGCAGAACTAAAACGATTTCATAGTGATACTACGAACATCAAGACCAGGTACAGTTGACAGTATGGTAATTAAGTAAGTAAAAGAAGTATATAAAATACACATATAGCAGCACTTTTCTAGATTATCCGAGAAAATAATAGAAATCATGGATGACACAGAAGCATATAGATTGTGGAATATTCACCCCGGCGAGGAGATCGTTATTTCTGGTATTGCTGGTAGATTTCCAGGTTCAGACAATATGAATCAGTTACGAGAAAATCTTTTTAATAAAAAAGACCTTGTTAGAGCAGATCATGGGCGATGGAAGACAGGTGATTATTTCATATGCACGATAGTTCTGCATTCATGCCTGATTGGCTGATAAATGATATGCCATCTCTTCTGCAATAATTATATTAGTATTCAATAAATACATAAGTGAAAATACGACCGTACATGACACACAATCAAATTACAAGAGAAACGCCGTAATCGATCAGGATCTTGAGTGCCTATAATATTATTTTTGCTTCTTTATAGAGGAAGCTTTGTTTTCATAATTTTTTTTTTTTTAGTTTTTTTTGCCAACGTGTTTAGAATGTTCTAAAACGTCGAAAAATCACATTTTTTCAAAATGTCCGCGCGCGCGCGCATGTGTGTGTGTGTGTGTGTGTGTATGTGCGGATTTGAGGTCCGTGGTTGCTCTACTTCCACAAATTTTGAGATATTAGGTTATTTTTAATTTTACTATGTTCTTTAGTCTTTTCTACCCCTATTTTATATATAATTCCTTAAGATTTAGTTGATTAGATCCAGCTTTATACGCGATTAAAGGTCCATATGCTAAGTCCATATATGGACCATGTAACCTGAACTCCCAAAGTCAACATCGATTTGAGATTGCGTCAATTGTAAAACCTCACTTGTGTTACTAAGCTGACTTTTCAATCCAAATTTTGAATTTTTTGAGAAATGTCTGTGGTTGCTCTAACTTCCGCAAATTTTGAGATATCGGGCTCAATTTTTTTTTAATGTAGAGTATCATTAAAGGAAGGTTGGTATTGAATTCGGCGATGATCAGTAAAGGGGTTCACTTTTTATAAAATTTCAAATTTTTGAAAAAATGTCTGTGGCAGCTCTAACTTCCGCAAATTTTAAGATATTAGGTTATTTTTAATTTTACTATGTTCTTTAGTCTTTTCTACTCCTATTTTATATATAATTCCTTAAGATTTAGTTGATTAGATCCAGCTTTATACGCGATTAAAGGTCCATATGCTAAGTCCATATATGGACCATGTAACCTGAACTCCCAAAGTCAACATCGATTTGAGATTGCGTCAATTGTAAACCCCACTTGTGTTACTAAGCTGACTTTTCAATCCATAAAAAAGGTTAAATTTAAAATTCAAAAAAGTGTGCAAATTAGAAACTTGCACATTGTTTCCTTATCATTACAGATTGCTACCATTGCTCCTATTTTATTTCGCTCATAAAGCTTCGTCTATGAGGAAGCCAAACAAATAAATACTAATAATTATCCATCAAATAAAATACAAGTTTCCTCATAAGAGAAGCTTTGCGAGCAAAATGAAATAGGAGCAATGGTGGTGATCTGTAATGATGAGGAAGCAAAGTGTGCAAGTTTCTAATTTGCACCCTTTTTTTATATCAATTTAATTATGTGATTGTGCCATTCTAGTTTTGGTTAATACTGCGTTATGTCCGAAAGTAACGTTTGCCAAGGCGAAGAATTGTGCATAAAATTCACTCAAAAATAAATATTATAGGCAATCATCAAGATCCAGTCCTGGCCGATTACGGGGTTTCTCTTTTCAGACATATTTTAGACATCTTTTAGACATCTTTTAGACATCTTTTAGACATCTTTTAGATGTCTTACGAAAAAGATGGCTAAAAAACGTTTTTTAGACGTCTTATGTCCCGCTTTTGAACATGGTGCTGTCTGGGTTGTAATTTGATTGTATATTAGTATTTTAAACTTAAAGTTTTATATAAAAAAGTGAACGAGAAGGATAACGTTTTGTTTGAAATTGTACATTAGACCATCCGGATGTACCAAGTCGTATGGGAATAGTTAATAATTTGAATAAGTTTGATGCGGATTTCTTCGGATTATCTTTCGAGCAAGCACACACACTCGGACTTGAGACTAGAATGTTACTGGAACATTCTTATGAGGCAATTATCGATGCCGGTATCAATCCAAAGCAGTTGCAAGGAAAAAATACTGCCGTGATCATAGCAGCATCCTATTCTGAGACGCAAATTAAATTTTTGTATGAGGATCTTGAGGTAGAGAAAAATTAATTGACAAATGTAATAGAAGAGATTATTGAATTTATCATTCATGTGCGAGAATTTGTAATCGTTAACTTCCTGCAATTAGATGGGTGGTTTGAATCTTACTGGATGTCATAAATCTACAATGGCAAACATGATTTCACACCATTTGGATCTGAAGGGACCATCGTATGCAATCGATACAGCTTGCAGCTCTACTTTTTATGCCATGACACTTGGTTATCATTACATCATGTCGGGCAAATGCGAAGACGCGATAATTGGGGCTGTACAATTATGTCTTAATTCAACTGTAAATCTGCAATTTGCTCGTCTTGGTACTTTTACTGAAACTAATTAATCTTGTAATATAATGAGCATAAAAATTAAAGGATTACATTTTTGTCATTCGCGAACAATAAACAGAGCGGTGTAAATTTAGTAAAAACGTTTGTAATAAAATGTTTGCCAAAATGAAATGTTATTTCCTTGGAGACAGATAATCTTTTAATTTCTCTGCGTATACTATTCTATATATATATGTTACTTAATAAACTATTATAAACTACTTTGTGCAATGCTGATATTGCCCGAGCAATGCCGACACTGCACACCATGCGGACTTTGCCCGTAACATATATGTATATGTTACTGGCAATTTGATAAATTGGGCATTATGCATAATGGCCGGGCAATATGCATAATTCCCAATTTGTTCGGTCAAAATGATTAATAGAATTAATCAAATTTCCCGGTCATTATGCATATTTCCCAATGCTAAATGGTCATTTTGATAAATCACCTTATTTGAGTTGATTTTTCCGGCAATCTTAAGCTTGCGTAGGGGGCTTTTGGTGATCTTACGAAGTGTCCAATTTTAGTATGTGGTAGATTTACATGTGGTTATTGTTTTGAAATCTTTGGTAAATGTCTACAATTAGGGCCCCAATGAGAAATTAATTAAAAAGAGTTCTATGTATTTTTGCCCCCCGAATTCAAAACTGTTGATAAAATTTGGGGGACGCTTGTATTTACTAAGATATTGTAGTAAATATTGACATAAAATTATTATTTCCAAAAGTTAATGACTTTGTGGGGTAGACCGTAGACCTTGCTTCACCTTGCACAGTAAACATAATTCTCGTGTTCTCATAAAAATCATAACGTCACAGTGTTCGACCAACAATCGAGCCACTTGTACATAGATTAATGACGCGCTTTAAACAGTTAAATACTTTTAAAGCGCGTCATCTAACCTACAATAGGTTAGATGACGCGCTTTAAAAGTATTTAACTGTTTAAAGCGCGTCACTAACCTACATAGGTTAGATGACGCGCTTTAAAAGTATTTAATTGTTTAAAGCACGTCATCTAACCTATGTAGGTTAGTGATGCGCTTTAAACAGTTAAATACTTTAAAGCGCGTCATCTAACTTATGTAGGTTAGTGACGCGCTTTAAAAGTATTTAATTGTTTAAAGCGCATCACTAACCTATGTACAAGTTAACGACAGAATAGTTGCTTTTTTCGAAGTCATCGGAAAATTTTTTCCACCGGAAAAGAACACAACCGACAATGAGTAATAATTAATCCGTATTTAATAAATAAAAAAACCAAATATCCGAGTTTAGAGTTTTTTTCTTATTTTCTTAACAATATCTTAAAAAATTCTAGCGGCCCCCAAATTTTATCAACAGTTTTGGATTCGAGCGGCAAAAATACATAGAATTTACCTCTTTTCAATTTATTTCTCGTTGGGGCCCTAATTGTAGACATTTACCGAAAGTTGAAATTATAGACAGACTGCCATTCTTTTTAGAAAGATATTTTAATATGTTAATCACATTTTCCACTTATCTGTGGGCATTATGCATAATGACCGATCAGTTTGATTAATTTGAACATTTTTGCTTTTATTATTCAAATGTCCCGAAAGAAGCGGGATGTATATGTATATATATGTATGTATGTATGTATGTATGTACCTATAATGTATTGTATATTGTAATATATGTATATATATATATATATATATAATATATATATATATATTGAAAGATGTATATCATATATATTTTTTATCTCTCAGGTGTTTTGTCACCCGATGGTTATTGCAGACCTTTTGATGTTGCTGCAAACGGTTATTCACGTAGCGAAACAATGGGAGTAATATACCTCCAAAAAGCAAAGAATGCGAAAAGGATTTATGCTATATGTCCGCATATCAAGACAAACAATGATGGTTACAAAAAAGAAGGAATAACATATCCATCGTTACGTATGCAAAGTGCTTTGCTAATGGAATTTTACGATGAGTGCGGAATACCGACATCTTGCTTGGATTACATTGAAGCACATGGTACCGCTACCAAAGTCGGCGATCCTCAGGAAATCAGTGCTATTTATAATGTCTTTTGTAAGAATAGAAAAACTCCATTAATGATTGGCTCTGTAAAATCCAATCTTGGTCATGCTGAAGCTGCAAGTGGTTTTACTCAGATCGCTAAGGTAAAACTAGTAGATTTTGCATTTATTGATCACTTTCAAAAAAAATTTTTTTACGCATTACACACACACACAGAGAGAGAGAGAGAGAGAGAGACATGGTATATAGTGTCTCGTGCCAAGTACACGCACAGCGATACCGCCTGCAATATATATATATATATATATATATATATATATATATATATATATATATATATATATATATATATTGCAGGCGGTATCGATATATATATATATATATATATATATATATATATATATATATATATATATATATATATATATATATATATATATATATGACTCAATATCTAATAAATTAATTCATATTTACATTTCAAAATTGTTATTGATTTTTAAAGGCAATAATAGCGTTCGAAACCGGTTTTGTTCCACCAAATATCAATTATACATCACCACGAAACGATATAGATGCCTTAATAAATGGAACTGTTCATATCGTCGAAAAACCAATGCCACTTAAAAACGGTTATATAGGTATCAATTCTTTCGGTGTCGGGGGATCTAACGTTCACATGTTATTAAAGTGGAACTTCAAACAAAAAGTTAACAATAAAGCGCCGATTGATGCTTTGCCAAGACTTGTAATATTATCTGGGAGTACTGAAGAATCAGTGAAGTTGTTCTTAAACGACGTTAGTAGACATTTTAAAAGCAATCTCAACATTTATTTAAGTAATTAAACATTATATTGTACTATCATACAGTACTTAACAAATTTTTGATTATCTAGGTCGCTAATCATCCGATAAATATAGAATATATTCGTTTACTACACGATGTCCATGCGGACAGAATAGATGGTCACTCTTGGAGAGGATTCACTATACTGAATATTTTACAACCAGATTCAATAAAGGAAATTCAATATTGTGAGAATGCGAAAAGACCTGTTTGGTTTATATTTTCTGCTTTAGGCTCGCAATGGCCAGCAATGGGTATATTTATTTAATATTCTCTACTTTATTTATACAATAACATTTAAATAATAATATACACTTTTAATTAAAATCAGGTCAAAACTTATTAAAATTTCACGTCTTTGCAAATGCGATAAAAATGTGCGATGTTACTTTAAAACCATATGGCATAAGTGTCGCTGATATTTTGACAAAGACAGACGAAAACGTGTGCGAAGACGCGTTGTATGCTTTTGTTGGCATTGCAGCTATTCAGGTAAAATATTATACTTTGAAGTTATAAAATAGTGTTATATATACTATATGTTTATTGATGAATTAATTTAAATTCTTTTTATGTCGACTCATCATATCAGAATTATTACCTTATATACAGTGGCAATTAAAAGTTTCGGGCCAGGCAGATTTTTTTCCATATTTTGGATTTAGGAAAAACGAACAAAAAAATAATTAACTTTAAAGAGAATAACATATTTTACTATAAATAAACGTTGTTAATAATAAAAAAAATAGCGTGTAACTATTTCTTTATTTAACAAAAAGCAAAAAACGCATGATTATAAATATTTGGTCAGGAACATCAAGTTTCTTCAAATCAAAAAATTAATTAAATTACTTGAAAATACTAAAAAAAATATTAATAGTAATATTTAATTTATAGTAACCATACCCTTAGAAGTAACGACGTGGCATTGACTCGATTAAGTGGGTGGTTGTATCTCGAGGGATCTTTTCCTATTCTTCACTTAAAGTTTTGAATAAACCTTGTTTATTTGAATATTTCTTGTTGGCTACTCGGCGACCAAATTTATCCCAAAAATGCTTAATAGAATTTAAGTCTTTAGACTGAACAGACCATTCAATAACTCGCACTTTTTTGGCAGACAAATATTGTGATACGATCTTTGACGTGTGTTTTGGATCTCTATCGTATTGAAAGATCCATCCATGAGGCATATTATCCTTAGCGTAAGAAAGCATTTGCTTGCTCAGTATGTCCTCATACACAAAGCAATTCATCATACGGTGAGGGTGGAGTTATGATCTGGAGAGCTTTGTTGTATATGAAAAAATGGGTCTGTTTATAGTAGAAATTGAAGGTGTGATGAATTGCTTCTTGTATGAGGACATACTGAGCAAGCAAATACTTACTTACGCCAAGGATAATACGCCTCATAAATAGATCTTTCAACATGATAGAGATCCAAAACACACTTTAAAGATTGTATCACAGTCTGCCAAAAAAGTGCGAATTTTCGAATGGTCTGCTCAGTCTGAAGAAAATCCTATCAAGTATTTTTGTGATAAATTTGGTCGCCGAGTAGCCAACAAAAAACATTTAAATAAACAAGGTTGTTAAAGCGGGATCTTTTCAGAAGTCACCCCAGTGTAGTAGATTACTACGAGAAAGATACGGAGACAAAATTCACCGTTTTCAGTTAAAACCGATCAGCATTAATACATATATTATCATAAAAATACATTAAGTAATATTCTACAATTAATTCAAGTCAATTTAAAATACATAAACATAGTCGAAATTAATGACATAAGTTGGTATGAAAGTTTAATATAAATATAATAGAACAAAGATACTTAAAAAAATTTTTTTTCGCGAAAACAAAGCTTCCTCTATAAGGAAGCAAAATGAATAGAATATTTAGATAGTAAATTAATTGACTAAGAAAATAGCAATATCAATTAAAGGCATAAATTCAAATACATTTGAAACACAATTAATTTAATAATTATTCAATGTATCGTGAACTCTAGAATCACGTAGAATTAAATGACTTGATAATTTAAGATAGGAACGGGTTACGATTTTATAATATTAGTTCTCCGGCGTCATCGTACTTCAAATAAGGCCCGTTCAAAGTAACAGATGTATCACATGATGTAGCGCAACGATTACAAATAATTCAGACGTAACGTATCTTAAGTCAAGGAGTGCGCTGTTAGGAAACGAATCGTCATAATAAAGAGAAAAATTGAGAGCCTCCCAGGATCCGTAAGGAACCTGCGTCTCGGTGTGATGGCTCCTTAGAACGACAAGGTGAGAGCCTCCCAAGTTCCGCTAGAAACCTGCGTCTCGGCTCGATGTAGCGAGCGAAAATGGCAATGCCTCAAACAACTGAAAGCACACATTGCCATTTACACGATTATCTCCAGCCTTCCCGCACAATCTGTCCAAGAGGGTAAATAAGATTACACCTTCAAGGATGATGCTTTACCAAGATTGGGGGATTGTTGCTGTACCCAGGCTGGACGAATAATCCGTGTGACATATAATGAGTATACGTAATATGCGTATAACGCCCAATGTATTTGTTTGTAAGCGAACTTGCAACTAGCCGCCCGATGCCACGGACGCCGACCGCACTTTACCTCCTACTGCACGACACTTCCGATTCACTCTCCAATGTAGTAGGAAATCCTCAGGATGATGTAACGTAATCGGAAGTCAGTCAGGTCACGTCGAAATATCGAGAAGAATCGAGTTTTCCAAAGCAGGGAACAGAGATCGCACTACTACTTCCTCGTATGAATTTTCATTCAAGAGTGCCAGAAAATCAATACCAAATTTTAGTCTTTTTTTTATTATTGATTTATTAATTTTGCAAACGTCGTTGCCAGTCACGTACGTTACCATGTACTAATCGCGCATGCCTTCAATCATGTCATACAACATACGAGACGCGTTTCACGCGTTTGACTTTACGCCACTGACTCCTCTCGCATCGTAAACTTTAAACAAAGGTTTATTCAAGACTTTAAGTAAAAAATAGAAAAAAAGTCCTCGAGACACATTCATCCAGCACTTAGTCAATGCCACATTGTTATGCAGCAGTCATTATTTCTAAGGGCATGATTACCAAATATTAACTATTACTATTGTTTTTTTTTAGTATTTTCTAGTGTTTCAATTAATTTTTGTAATTTAAAATAACTTGAAGTTCCTGGCCCGATACTTATAATCATGTGTTTTTTGCTTTTTGTTAAATAAAGAAATAGTTACACGCTATTTTTTTATTATTAACAACGTTTATTCATAGTAAAATATGTTATTCTCTTTAAAGTTAATCATTTTTTGCTTCCTCACAGAAGAAACTTTGTTTTCATGAAAACAATTTTTTTGGAGTTGTCGCTGCCAATGTGTTTAGAATGTTCTAAAACGTCGAGAAATACACTTTTTAAAAAATGTCTGTGTGTGTGTGGGTGTATGTGTGTGTGTACACTTTGTAAATGGGTGTGGTTGCTCTAACTTCCGCAAATCGGAGATATCAGTCTCAATTTTTTTTTAATGTAGAGTGTCATTAAAGGAAGGTTGTTGGTATTGAATTTGACGAAGAGAGAGAGAGATCGGTGAAGAAGTTTATTTTTTATAAAATGTTGAAGTTTTTGAGAAATGTTTGTGGTAGCTATAACTTCGACAAATTTTGAGATATCGGGCTATTTCTAATTCTATTATCTTCTTCGGTCTTTTTTATCCCTATTTTATATATGATTCTTTAAGATTTGGTTGATTAGACCGAGTTTTATAAGGTTTCCATGTACGTACGGATTCCCCGAAATTTCAAATGTTATATAGTAACTCAAGAACTAATCTGGTGTACGTAAGTCTTCTCGACATCCACCTTCGGGAGGCGATACACATTATGCTCTTTCACTCCCCCTCCGTAAAAAAGAACTCTAACTTCCGGAATTTTTGAAATACCGGGCTCAATTTTTTGTTAAATGTAGAATATTTCTCTCTCTCTACCCGGGTTCTAAAGTCCAATAGGATGGTACCCAGCAGAAGATTAAGCCCGTAAAATTATTGTAAAAATTAAAAAGTAAAAATAAAAAAGTGTACAAATTAGGAATTTGCACATTGCTTCCTCATCATTTTTAAGTGTGCAAATTATGAATTTGCACATTGCTTTATTTCACTCATAAAGCTTCCTCTGAGGAAGCCAAAAACTAATAAGTACTAATAATTATACAACAAATAAAATACAAGTTTCCTCATAAAAGGAAGCTTTATGAGCGAAACAAAGCAATGTGCAATTTTCTAATTTGCACACTTAAAAATGGTGAGAAAGCAATGTGCAAATTCCTAATTTGCACACTTTTTTGTTCGTTTCTTCTAAACTCAAAATATGGGAAAAAATCTGCATGGCCCGAAACTTTTGATCGTCACTGTAAGTACATTTATTTTATCGCAATTCATTGGTTTATTAAAAATAAATTCTTCAAAGTGATTCAATTATAAAATTATTTGTATAAATTTGTAGATTGGCTTAGTAGATCTTCTAACATCATTAGGAATTATTCCGGATTACATGATTAGTCACTCTGCTGGTGAACTTGGTTGCGCGTACGCCGATGGGTGTCTCACCACTGAACAAGCCATTTTGTCAGCATATTTTATTGGTTTGGCGTGTACTAAAGAAAAAATAATTCGTAGCTCTATGGCAATTGTCAGTTGTGATTACGAATATCTTAAAAACATGTGTCCAGTGGATATTGAAATAATATGCCGCAACAGTGAGAATTGCAGCGTTGTGAGCGGGCCCACAGAATCCGTGCAAGAATTGATGAAAAAATTACAGGTAGTATTGAATAGCTCTCATAGCTCATAAGTGGATGAAAAACTTAGCTTAATGATCTTCAAATATCGAATTCTTAAATTCAAGATATAATATGCCACACCTGCATATATTAAATTTGTACTTTTGTATTATCAGATTAATAATATTCACGTGAAAGAGATACACTGCAATGTTCCGTATCACAGTTCTTATCTCAAATCTGTGGAAAGTCAACTTTTGTTTAATTTGAACAAAGTAATATCACGGCCAAAGGAACGGAGTCCAAAGTGGGTCAGCACTTCTATACCTAGCACCGAATGGTTCACCTCAGCGTCAAAATTGTCATCGGCGGACTATCATACACATAGTATATTAAGTACCGTTCTCTTTGAACAAACAACGCATCTAATTCCAAGTAACGCAGTCACTATCGAAATCGCGCCACACGCCGTTCTGCAGCACGTTCTGAAAGAATCCTTGCGTCCACAAGTGACGAATGTGGTATTGAGTCGACGCACTAAACAAAATATCGATGTAATTTTACAAGGAATTGGAAGGCTTTATAACTGTGGCTTACAGCCGAAAGTTGCTAATTTATACCCGCCAGTGGAATTTCCTGTTAGTCGAGGAACTCCTATGATTTCTCCATCAATCAGGTATAAGATATATTATTTGAAATCGCAATTTAGATATTACCTACATAAGAAAAAAGATACCTATATATATATATATATATATATATATATATATATATATATATATATATATATATATATATATATATATATATATATATGTATATACACTATCGTTCAAAAGTTTAGAAGCACGACTTTATTAAGAAAAACAATAGTGGTGCCAATACTTCTTAAAAAAAAAAAAAAAAAAAAAAAAAAAAAAAAAAAAAAAAAAAAAAAAAAAAAAAAAACGTTATATGTGAGAAACTTTAGTGTGTGCTGTGACTATTGAACACAGTATTATTTGTTTCTAATTATTTTCCAAGAAAAAATTGTATATATAGAATTTTATTGACACCACTGTTCTTTTTCTTAAAAAGATAGTGTTTCCAAACTATTGAACAGTATATATGTTACAGGAAATTTGATTAATTCGGTAATTATACATAATGGCCGGGCAATATATATAATTCTCGCTTCTTTCGGGAGATTTGAATAATAAAAGCAAAAATGTTCAAATTAATCAAACTAACCGGTTATTATGCATAATGCCCACAAGTGGGCATTGTGATTAACATATTAAAATATCTTTCTAAAAAGAATAGCAGTCTGTCTATAATTTCAACTTTCTTACTTACGATGAGTTCATGCACTAAAATATTTCATATTTTGTGTTTAAGAGTATTTTTATAATACTTTCTCTTTTCTCAAACGTTTTTTACGTTTAGATGATCGACTAACTTAATTATCTTGTTTAATACCATCTCTACTTAAACGAGCTTGTAAAACGCGCCACGAACCCATATGGCACCTCGTTTTGCGTAAAAAATGTATGCATGGAGGCAGTAGGTTCCGCCCCCCTGCGGGGAGCTCCACTATTATTAAACTAGACACATAGTGTGCCTTCAAAGTACATGCGTGGGCTTTCCACGCGTGGAAAGTTGTAAACCCATGTGGCACCTTGTTTCGCGTATATATATATATATATATATATATATATAATTTATAATGTATAAACAAGCATTTTAATGTAACATTAGGTGGGATCATTCCAAAAATTGGTACATACCGAGCTTTGAAACACAAACGTTTATAAAATCCCGAGAAAGATATGTCGAAATTTTACTCAACGATGAGGACTACGATTATATGTGTGATCATGTAATCGATGGAAGAAATTTGTTACCCGCGACGGGTTATCTTGTACTCGTTTGGCAAACTATCGGTATGATGAAAGGGATAACATTCACAACAAAGCCGATAATATTCCAAGATGTAAATTTTATTCGCGCTACTCATTTGACGAAAAGTAATGCTGTAAAATTGATAATTGCGATACAGAAAGGTATTTATGAGATAACTTACTTTAAAGTAGCATGATCGTAATTATGCGCGTAAAATAATTAAATATATAAAAATATTACAGACGGAAAATTTGAAATAACCGAAGAAGGTAACGTTGTAGTGACAGGTATAGTGCACGAGACATCGAATCCAGAACAGGAAATGTTTCGAACAGATCTATTACCGGAGAATAGCGACGAAGAAGAACATATGACTGCTCGAGATATCTATAAAGAATTGAGACTGCGCGGTTACCAGTACAGCGGCTGGTTTCGTGGATTACATAGCGCATCTATTTCAGGCAACAAAGGACATATCATTTGGAAAGCAAATTGGGCAACGTTTATGGATGCCATGCTACAAATGTATATTATGGGACACGATACCAGGGACTTGTATGTTCCGACGAGTATTCAGAAATTGGTGATCAATCCTAAGCTTCATACGTCGAAGTTACGGAACATCGCTGCTAGCATGGAAAATGCGACAGACAAGAATAAAAGTAAGCGCTCTTCAATCACTTGTCGAGTTATTTTGTTTTGATAAAAATCGCGTAAGAAAATCTCTGTGATATAAAGCGTATTATTTTTTCTTATTACAGAATTACCGATACAAATATACAGAGAACTAGACACGATTATAGCTGGTGGAATAGAGATTCGAGGTCTTAAAGCCACTCAGATATTTCGCCGGAAATTGGCCCAAGATACTGTTATCGAAGAACACGTATTTGTTGCTCATCATGATCGCGCTAAGATTTCTTTGAACGAAGCAATTCGGATATCGGTGCAACTCGCGCTGGAAGATCACCAAATCATCAAAGTAAAAACCATCGAGCTAGTGGAAGATGTCGATGATGTCGCATTAGAATATCTCTCTTCTCCGTTGTTGGTTGAGGCTTTTGGTGATGTGCCATTGATACAAACAAACATCACTTTATTAACATCGCCGAAACGTTTTAATCCAGCAGATCTATCGCAGAACATTTTAATCGGAGATTTAAACATATCTCCATCTGTAGATGACAAAGCCTTAATGGTTGCAGGATTTAACCTTTTGACCAAACAACAAGCTTTGTTAAAACGACTTTTGTCATTTCTGAGAGAAGGTGGTTATCTGTTGTCACGTGAGAAATGCGACGTAATTGATTACACTAAATATTTACAGCAATTCGAATTAAATGTTATTCTTGAAAAACGCACCGACGAAGAAATGATTGTACTTCTGAAGAAGAAAATTCTGATAGAAAAAAGAATTGTTGTTTACATAAATAATGATAACTTTAATTGGCTGGAGGAGCTAAAGCTGCTTGTAAGCGATGAGAACAAGCTCGAGCAGAAGAGTAGGATTATAATTGTTGGAGAAAGAGATTTCGAGTGCGGTTTGTTGGGTTTTATTAATTGTTTGAGAAAAGAGCCAGGCGGAGAGCTTGTTAGGGGTGTGCTTATTCAAGATGAGAATGCCCCTAAGTTCTCTCTCCAAGACCCTTTCTATAAACAACAATTGGAAAAAGATATGCTCATTAATGTATTGCGATCTAATAAGAACTGGGGATCATATAGACATTTGCGATTACCTCGATCGGAAGCCGAACCTGTACCTACCGCTCATGTCTGCCAAATGGTATACCCCCATAGGAATCTTTTCAAAATATATCGACATTTTATCAATGTACAATAATATTAAATATTTTTAAATCGTTTTTTAAATACTTCTATAATATTTCTCTATTTAAAGTTTTGTTCTATGTATGTCATGTGTTATGAAATAGATGTTTTTCTATAGGTCCGTGGTGATCTAAGTACATTTTGTTGGATAGAGAACAGTTTATCTGTCGAATCTCGTCGAGAGGATTTGGTACGTGTGATTTACTCATCATTAAATTTCAAAGATGTAATGTTCGCGACTGGTAAATTAGCATCTAGTCAGGCGATCTCACGAGGACGGTTATTTCAATATGTACCCCTTGGAATGGAATACGTAGGATTCGATACCAATGGGCAACGTGTAATGGGAATCCGTGATACCGAGTAAGCAATGGTCCAAAATATAATCAGGTACGTTGCGTAATGTTATAGAATTGAAACTAAATTAAGATTATTCTTTCTAGTTGTATCGCAAATGTTATTGAGAAAGATAAAGATTTTTGTTGGAAGATACCTGATGCGTGGACATTTGAAGCGGCTGCAACGGTTCCATGCGTTTATAGCACGGTTTACCTAGCCTTATACGTATATGGAAAAATAAAAAAAGGCAATAAAATACTTATACACTCTGGTACTGGCGGTATTGGACAAGCAGCTATTCACCTCGCTCTCAAAGAAAGATGCGAGGTGTTTACTACTGTGGGCACGAGCGAAAAGCGGAACTTCATTAAGAAGATGTTTCCGACCATTCTGGATGAACATATCGGAAATTCGCGAGATACCAGCTTTGAACAAATGATAATGCGAGAAACAAACGGTCGCGGAGTCGATATAGTGTTAAATTCATTGGCAGAAGAAAAGTTAATCGCGTCAATTCGTTGCGTGGCGAAAAACGGTCGTTTTCTGGAGATCGGCAAATTTGATCTTATTTCTAACAATCCGCTAGATATGTCCGTGTTTCAGAGAGGTATTAGCTTTTATGGAATTCTACTCGATAATATGTGTACTGGCAATCACAAGTATAAGTCGCTGCTGTCCAAAATGGTAGCCGATGGTCTTGAAGATGGAACCATTAAACCAATTCAAGTAAAAGTTTTTTCGAAAACAGAAGTCGAAGAAGCTTTTAGATACATGGCGAGTGGAAAACACATGGGAAAGGTACTTTAATATCGATTAATAGTAGCATGAAGGATTATTCATAATAGTCTTAAGAATTTACCTATTTTACGTAAAATGTGCATTTTTAACATATAAATATTTTTATAGATAATTATAAATATCCAGGAAAAGGATAAACCTTTAGACAAGTCCATTGTTGCATATCGTCGCTATTACTGTCTCAGAAATAAAAGTTATATTATACTAGGAGGTCTGGGTGGTTTCGGTTTGGAGTTAACCGACTGGCTGATATTTCGGGGCGCCAGAAACGTCGTGTTGATATCGCGAACTGGAATAAAAAACGGGTACCAACGCATGAAAGTTCGACTATGGAAATCGTACGGTGTAAACGTTCTGATCATCAAGAATATCGATGTCGCTGACCCCAAGAACTGCGAATACCTCTTGAGAACTGCCGAAAGGGAAGCACCGGTAGACGCGATATTCAATCTCGGAGTGGTGCTGAAGGACAGCGTCCTGAAGAATCAAACCGCGCAGACCTTCGCGGAGTCCTTCCAATCGAAGGCTCGAGCAACGCAAATATTGGACAAGCATTCTAGAAAGATCTGCCCTCAACTGCGGCACTTTGTAGTGTTCTCTTCCGTTTCCTGCGGCAGAGGAAACGCTGGACAGACTAATTATGGTATGGCCAACTCCATCATGGAGAGGGTGTGCGAGAAGAGAGCAGAGGAAGGATTACCTGGATTAGCGATTCAGTGGGGAGCTGTGGGTGACGTGGGACTTGTCGCTGACATGCAGGAGGACAATAAGGAACTGATTATAGGTGGCACCTTGCAACAAAAAATATCTTGCTGTCTCGATCAACTCGATAAGTTTTTAATTCAAAGCCGACCGGTTGTAAGCAGCATGGTTGTAGCTGAAAAGAAAGCGGGATCTTTTGGGCTTGACAATCTGGTGAACACTGTCGCTAATATTTTAGGTACATGCTCCAACATGAACTTACTTTTCGTACATACTTAATATATATTTTTTACTAAACCAGTTTAAGTAATAATACATTACGGTATAAATCATAATAATTTTTTTTATTATATAGACATAAAGGACATGAAGGTTGTAAGTCAAAATTTAAGTCTGGCCGAATTTGGAATGGACTCCATGATGGTCGTGGAAATTAAGCAAACTCTGGAACGAGAGTTTGACATTTTTTTGACTGCGCCGGAGATACGAAATCTCACCTTTGCAAAGCTCAATAAGATATCCAATGCAAATGTTAGCGACGATAATACGCAAGATAAGAAGGAATTCGATACAGTAGAGCCAGACGTTATGAAATTTTTAGTTGGTGTTCTAAAAAACGAAGATTTCATTTCAGAAGCCTGTTTAGATTTCTCAACTAAAAAATCAAAAACTACGACCGAAGTATTTCTTATACCAGGTATCGACGGATGTGGAACCATATTCAATCATTTAATACCAAATATTAAATTTTCAATAACGACCTTGCATTATAATACAAACAACATCGATGCTACAAACATTATATCGGAGACGACTGATCATCTCATAAACGTATGCAATTAGTAATTTTGTATTATATTGACGAAGAATTTTTTTGTTTAAAAGGCATAAAATTTATTAGATACACTCGCTCTTTTTTTTTAGTACATATTACCAAAACTGAGAGGTGGGAAAGATTTCGTAATGGTGGGATATTCTTTCGGATCTATAATTGCAATTGAGTTAACCAGAAGATTGGAGGCTATGAATTTTAAAGGCCGACTAGTTCTCATTGACGGCGCTCCTGAACAAATACAAATGATGTACAAACATTATACATCAAATTCTAATGAAGACCTTCAGATTGTTGTTCTAACCAATATCATGGAGGTTTATTCAGCAGGAAGCAGTAAAAAAGTATTTTTTTTTCCTTAATTTTAAGTACCAAAATTAAATATTATAATTTTTGTCTTCTTTATAGGGGTAGTATCAGTATCAATCTTATAGTCTTTTGTTTCAAGTATTTCTCATTTTAAAGTAAGACTTACACTACCGCTTATTAATTTTAATTCATACCTAGATTCTTTGACTTCTCTGTAAAGGATAAACATAATACGTGTGTTTTACACAGAAATGAATGCTGTTATAAACACTTTTAACACTTGCATGCATTAGGTGACCTTGCGCGCGTATTTTCTTTATTTCCAGGGATCAGACACTATTCGCTGTTAGCTCCGTTTTTTTTAAACTACAGTTTTCAAGGATTTTTATAATATATAAATAATACCTAAAAAAACGATGCATGCAAGTGAAGTGTTTATAACAGCAAGTGTATTCATTTCTGTGCAAAACACATGTTAATTCGCTCTTAACGTTGATGCGGATAGAGTCAGGTACACATAAATAACCAGGAACATGTATCTATGACAACACTTTATTCTAATACTTTCCTTTGCACGCTATTGCTTTCGCTCTCAAATGCCGATCGGAACGAACTGTCCTCGGGATTCTCGGGAATCGCGGACGGACACGAAGTCACGAACGCGATCTACTTACTACGGGCGAGCGCGAACGCTAACTAAGCCCTCTTTCGCAACACACTCGAATGCTACCGCGGATCGGTAACTCCGAGTCACACTGCCCGTCAATGATTCCTTTCCTGGAATAAGGGGGGAACATATAAATCTCGTATGTTCCCCCCTTACCTCTGGAAAGGAATCATTGACGGGCAGTGTACCAACTGCAGTACGATATATCCCTTTATTTTTCACAGCACGTATCATGTTCATCCTTTACAAAGAAATCAAGACGAATCTGGCGGTGTATTGAAATTAATGAGCGGTAGATGTATATTAAAAATAAAATATATAATTTGGTAGATTCTAATGGAATTGAAGAAATGTAAGACCTGGGAAGAAAGATATAATATTTTCGCCAAACAATTCTTAGCTACGAATACGTTACTCTCACCTGCAAATTTAAAGACGTTGTGTACAACAGTTTATAAAAATATATCCGCAATTCGGCAATATGATCCCTCTACGTTGCCGCCTATTAGATCTTCCATAATATTGCTAAAATCTGCGTACTCCTTGCATATACCATTTAAAGAAGATTATGGTTTGCAGAAGGTATTTCAAAAAGATTTATCTAATCTGTATTTAATAAGTTTCAAATTTCAACGAAACTTTTTGTTAATAAAATACATAATTATTTAAGGTAACTCAAAATGTGGTGAAAGTACATTACATTGAGAGTACTCATGTGATGATCCTGAAAAGCGAGAAAGTGCTAGCTGCAATTAATGGAGAACCTGCCATTTAAAGTATAATGTCATAATATATACTAGACAACAATATGTGTCTGGATTAATTCTGACAATGAGACATCTTACTCTATCTAGAACCCTCTCCTTTGAGAATTCTAGATAGAGTAAAAGATGTGTCTCTCATTGTCGGAATACTTGTGGTTACGGGGATAATAATATTATAATATGTTATAATAAACCATAAAATAAAGTGCATTCAACAAACTATTTGAAATACTTACGATCTATGCAGCGCGAATCCCTTTCTAAAAAAAGGCATATGGAAAGTCCATTCTTGTTTTTTTCCGCGATGCTAATTGGTTTTCTTACTGAGCTTACTTCGTGAAGTTTATTTTCGTTTGTCATCGCATATTTTGACAATTTTGTATGTTAAGGGGTTAATAGTGTAATATGTAATAGTAATAGTATAATATTGAAGTAAATATTAGCGCACGCGTAACGCATGTCTGTAATGTTTAGTTTAAAAACGGCACGCACAGTCACATTATCACAAAGTTCTTGTCGATGAATAGACGCGTTGTTGCTGGTTTTAATTTTTTAAGGGAATCCTATAGTGGAGGCCGAACTTTCTCAACGTCGGTAATGTCAACATTTCTAATCCTGTTTTCTATGTTATATTATATCTATATCTGTCCTTGTCTAACAAGAGGCATTTTTCTATTTTCTTGAAAAATATTCAACGATAACCATATTTCACTAATTACACTGCAGCATTTTCTTTCAACAAAAGAGACTGCATATATGTATATCTAGTGCTACATAGAATAATAATTATCTGTGTAAAATTGGATGTTTTTTACCTTAATTCCTTCTACTCTGTAAGTCTTATCAAATAAACTTTGATCTCTGAAACCTTGATCTTATATCAGCCAATACATGCATATTAAAAATAAATTACTAAATTAAAACGCGTATCAATAAAATTTTGTAAAAGTGTGTATTGCTATATAAAAAAGTAAAATAGTCTCAAATATTTAATTCAGTCTTCATATTTTCTAGGTGTCCGCCAATATTTATTTCACTTAATGATTCTTTACAAATAAGTCGAAAATAAATAAAACCGTTAATTGCAACTTAGGCAATCATTACATTACTAGAAATTATAGTAGTAAATTACTAAAAATATGTATACATATAATTAATCAAACTATTATCACATTACGCGTAAATAAGATTAATAAATAAAATAAAATAGATGCTTATCATGTAATAGTATCGATACCGATAGTATCATAATTTCTATGTTTCTCGTTCCAATTATTACAGGAATGTAAAAATAATAAATAAATAATTATTAACAGTACAATAATATTCGTTAGAATCGTATTCTAATTTGACATTAATAGACATTTATTTTGCAAAAAATATAATAACACTATAAACATCAAGATAGGTGCCTTTAATGTATACATTCGACAGATTTTTATAATTTAACATTGCCCGAATACAAAGTGTCGTTGATTTTCCGACAGCGGACGATAAAACGTAGAGCAACTATTGCTATTACATGATGATGGTAAATGTTACCGACAAGCGACAAGATTTATGCAGCATTCGCGGTTATCTACGGAAAATAACGTTGTCACAAATTATAGGAGATATAGGAGATATAATATAATCTCGAGAGAAATTGCACGTGAATTTCAAAGTCGGTTAACCGTAACCTTCGGTTATTCACTCTTTATCTCTTTTTAACTGCAGTAACTGCCTTATTAGGCTGTGTTCGAAAACTTGACCCGGGTTACACTTTGTATTTAAAATATTTACAAAAAACGTAAAATTTATAATTATCACTCAAAAACATATTTTTAATAACTTTAATAACTTTGTGCAACTATAAATTCAGCATAAAATGATTGCTCCTTGATTGCTCCTTATTGCTCCATTATTACTTTAATAATTGATTTTGCATTATTTTTATTAAAAAATTAACAAATTTATTATTTCACAAGTGACGGACGCAGCTGCCTATTGCAACTATATATGGCTCGGCAGCTAACGGCGGATATATTTAAACGTAATATAACAATTCTGTTGTTTGTAACTATATATATTTTAAAGAGTTTAACTCTATAACCAATATTGAGATTTTTGGTATTAGAATAATTGATCCTCGCTTGCTCTATTGGGATATTCAATCGCTCCATTCGTATAATTAATTTTGTATGATACTTTAGCATTTTTATTAAAAAATTAACAAATTAAAAACCGGAGCACAAACTTTTGCGTAACGCATAATGCATCCGGCCTTTAGTTTGTTAATTTTTCAATAAAAATGCTAAAGTATCATACAAAATTAATTATACGAATAGAGCGATTAAATATCCCAACAGAACAATATAGCTGCGTCGTCACTTATAAAATAATAAATTTGTTAATTTTTTAATAAAAATGCAATAAAGTATTAAAGTAATAATGGAGCAATAAGGAGCAATCAAGAAGCAATCATTTTATGCTGGATTTAGTTGCACAAAGTTATTAAAAATATGTTTTTAATTCATAATTATAAATTTTACGTTCTTTGTAAGTATTTTAAAAAATACTAATTTTAAATGAGGAGCAATTCTTGATTCTAAAGGGGTAATTAAGGAGCAATCGTTTAAGCTATGTTTATTTAAAAAATAAAAACTTTTAGCGCCAACTTATTTCCAGTGGCGAATTGTGCGTTTGAACGACTTCATGAATTCATAGCTCGATTTGCTGAATTCTATTACCGCTAATTTATAATAATTGATGCTAATTATATTTATATTCTTTTATTATAATTTTAATTATATATTTTTATTATTATGTATTTTTATATTAATTAATGGTCATTGGAAACTACTTGCATCCTGCCGTCATCACTACTACCTGGGTCTACTCTCAGGGTAGCGTTTCCGAACGCAGCCGTAGACTGATAGCAGAAAACAAAACGTAGGCTCTTATTACGTCTATCGTAGGGTAGCACGACTAAATATCTCCGACAAAATATCTTCGACAAAATAACTCGGGAAAAATATCTCACGTCGAAATATTTCTCCGACACAATATTTTCGACAAAATATCTCAGAAAAGCAGGGGGGAGGAACCTACTGCTTCCACGCATACACTTTCCGCCGCGAAACGAGGTGCCACATGGGTTTACAACTTTCCACGCATGGAAAGCCCACGCATGTACTTTGAAGGCACGCTATGTGTCTAGTTTAACAATAGTGGAGCCCCCCGCAGGGAGGCGGAACCTACTGCCTCCACGCATACACTTTTCGCGCGATACGAGATGCCACATGGGTTTACAACTTTCCACGCGTGGAAAGCCCACGCATGTACTTTTAGTTAGCCTTATAAAACCTAATTTTTTGTTTAGCGGAAAAAATGCTACTTCAAAGTAAGAAATATGAACATATATATTATAACGCCTTATGTTCAGCAATACTGTTGATATTTGTGAAATTATTTGTCGGCGAGATATTTAGTCGCGAGATATTTTGTCGGTGAGACATTTTGTCCGAGATATTTTGTCGGAGATCAATTGTTACGCAGCCCTATCGTAGTCATAGACATCAAATTATTCTGTTGATATAAATTATAAATAAAAGAATTAAAGCTTTGATACAGAGTCTAATGAAGACTTTATTAATGAAATATGGAAGATCGGAAAATGGATAGTGTCATATAGAATACCTCATTTACAATAATATTTACAATAATAAATTATTAAAAATATTAAGATACAGATATATGGTTATATTGTCCTGCATGTTAACTAGTAACTGCTAAGTAACTTAACTAAATTCAGAATTTGTACATTTTTTCTGTGCAGTAATTGCGCGAAAAGCGTTACATCTTGATTGGAAATCCAAACAGTTTTCACTAGTTACTAGAAAAATTCAGTCTAACTGCCCAATAACCAATCAAAAACTGCATTAAATTTCTAAAAGGGGCGTATGCCAAAACTAAGCAATTTCGTTTACATTAGCGAATGTCTATCATATAGCCGAAAGAAATTATTTGTATTAAGATTTTAATTAGCTTATACTTTTATACGGCTGATGTAGCTGATACGGCTGATACGGCAGATACGGCTTAGTATATTTAATTATAATTACTATATTTAATTATAACTACTCGCACGTTTCATACTAAAGTGAAAGACCAAATTACTGACCAAATTACAGTGTCCACATTACTGTCAAGCAAAATTAAAATACAGCTTTTTAAAATATGAAAACTATAATATCTTATATTATTTTATTAATTTTTAATAGAATTTTTAACAAATCTAATAATTATTATAACAATGAACTGAAACTAAAAGCCAATGCACACATTTTTCTGATAAAATAATGTTGAAATTAAAGAAAAAAAAATATATGGAATAAATTATTAATTTTTATAACATAATTATTCATGCCAGCAATATATGTTCACTTTTTCGTGTTTTTCCTACAAAGTCATTTTTTTCCGTCGAATGGAGCGAGGATGCAACGCCATCTGAAAAATACAGTCTTATTAGATATTCTTGTCCTTGTTGCCTCATGCTATTTAAATAGCTAAAATATCCTTTCTTATTTCTATATAGTTTCGTAGAATTTGTAACTAGCACAAAGTAGAGGCTCTACTAACGCAAGAATATTTCTTATTTTTCAGTCGTTAGAGAACTTCTGCTATTTTAGAGAACATTTTGTTTCTTATCTATAGACTAGTTTTTATATTCTATTATTATATCTCAACTCTTATCCGTTATAGAAACACACTTACCCATTGATTCAATATAGCAGATAGAGGAAGAACGTCGTCTTGCTGATTGTCTTTCATGTCGTCTTCGTCAGTTTCCATGAAAGCTTCAGGTCGTTTCCGTAATTTATTATTGTTCGAAAGAACGTAAAATAATTTGTCATTCGGTAATGGCGCTTCTTGAACATTCTGGCTGGCACGGTCTTGTAAAGTGTTGCGCTGCATAGTCGAATCGAATCTTTTGCCATGACCGCCGTAACAAGAATGCCCAAATGATGCGCAACCACCTGTTAATAAAATTAATTATTGGCATTAGTCGCACAAGATATTTGCGTAATCAAGATAGAAATTTGGATTATATGATGATGTATTTTATTAAATGTGGTTAAGTCCGCATTAAAGATATTTGTGTTCTTGTCAAAACATTTTATATATGCGATCAAATGTCACACTCGAAAATGTCATCGCTAACTATTTCGTGTCTGTTGATAGGCATAATGATCTTTTGAAACTTTCTCGCGGAGAATGTATTTCATCCCTCGGAAACTGCTGAGGAACAAATTTTTCTATTGGAACGAAAATTGAAGTATTACACGTGGGAAAAATCTAAAAAATTGTTTTGCAATTCCCAAAAAATTTCCTGTAGGGGAAAGTGGGGTAATAGTGCGCACCTAAGGTAAATCTGTTAATAATGGCTTTAATAGTTACATTTAATTTAAATGCAGCTATGAAACCTTTAAACGTTTGTTTACAAGTGTGTAAACACTGTTAACTTATACTTGATAATACTTTTGTTGTTAAATATTTATTGAGCAATATTTAGAACAATGCAAAGTCGGGCAAAAATAAAAGTAGCGAGTAATATAGTGCGCAGTTTGAAAATTGCTAAAATTTGTATCTGGAACGGATAAATTTCGAATTTTTCTGCTCAAATTATTTAAGCAGAAAAGCAGGATCCTCCAAAGACAGAATAATAATTTATTAACAACTCTGAAGTATTTCGCACGAAATGACACGAGCGCCGTTATGAAATTAAATTATTTTGACATTTAAATGTGAATTACGTAAAGCGATAAATACATTTTTACATCATTGTACACATTTATCGGGTAACAGTTATCTATCGAATAATTGGTGTGACAGTTCAATATGTAAAGAAATAATTCATTTTTTCTCGTTAATTCGGTATTTTCGGAGGATATTAGTAAAATGTAATTTTTTGATATATTTCTATATTTTCTGTATTTTTTTTGTAATATATAAGTATAATATAATCTATAAATATTTCAAACAATTAAAAATTTATTATTGAAATTAAATCTCTTTATTTTTATTATTTTTGCATATAAATTGCTCCATCAGTAAAATAAATACTGAAATTTTATTATTTTATTTAATTTTAAGTCATCTTATAAAAACATCAAAATTATTACCTACCGCAGACATAACATATTAAATTTTTAGATAGGGAGGTAATAAAAAACAAAATGAGATTTTTTTAATACATGTTCACGGTTTTCTTGAGCTAATCAACTTGCTGACTTAAAGTCTTAAAAACTTCAAGATGCATGTTAAGTGTGTTTTTCATTAATTAATGTTTTTGTAACTTAACCCGTAAAACTAGTTTCCGTTTGCGTGGATCCGTATATTGCATGGAAAGTTGGTCCCATGCATCTTTATAATAGAGATAAGGAACAATGACTTACAAATAAAATTGTTTTATAAATTATTTTGATTCTCGATCATGTTGTTTATTTCTGATTTAACTGTTTCATTCACGTTTTAATTGTTTCGCAATCGTTTTGACTAATTTTTGTTTTATTTCATAATTTTTTCATAATTTTTTCATGTTAATTTGTTTTATATTTATTTTACAAAATTGTTAAACAGCCTTTTTAATTTCAATAAATAAATGGAGAGGTCACAGAGCCGCAACAAGATGTTAGTGTCATAATATTTATTTTAGTCAGATAATTGACAAAAACGTACGTTCGGCCTGACTTTAGGCCGTTCTTAGTGCAACAGGTTAAATCAATTACATCAATAAATAAAAATTAAAATCAGAATACGGATTGTCGCATAATTTTCGGTCGAAAACGCATTTGTCTTAAATTCAAAAGATCGAGAAAGGAAGTATTGAAAGTCGAGACGTAAAAATAGTATAGGTATGGTAAAAAGACCCATGGTGTTTCATGCCAAGAGTAATATTATAAAATAGTTACTAGTGATGTTATACGTCAAGGGTGTGAGGAATAACTTGTTTACGACTGAAAAATTATGTGACAATGTGTGTTCTGATTTTAAGTTTTATTTATTGATGTAATTGATTCAATCTATTGCACTGAGGCCTAATGTCAGGTCAGAACGTACGCTAAAGTTAATTATCTGACTAAATTAAATATTATGACACTAAGATCTTGTTACGGCTCTGTAGTCTTTTCATTTATTTATTGATTTTGAATTATTTGAGCATTATAAAATTATTCTTATTTAATTAATTCTCTAATCAAGATGTCCGCGGAATTGTTTCGATAATACTGATTCGTTAAATCAGATTTCTTTTGTTTTTCGGCAAATGAGATTAAACCTAAGTTTACGAACATTCTTCAGGTCGCGGTTCAAATTCAGGTTACCCGCGGATTCGCGGATATTATGAGATATACGAATATTTGAAGCGTTGTATCCGAATCTAGATTCGCGGCGGAGTCGTTCGCAGTCGTAGCAACCTAGATCCCTCGAAAATTTGACAATCAATAGATTAGGTTGTGACATATTAGGCTGCATTCCGATGTTCACTGTTAGTACTAAAAATCTATATTTTTTTTATATTTTATGTCACATATACTATAGATTTTCTATACTTACAGTTGCTCATAATAAATATTGGAATGCAGCCACACCAGATAAAAGATATTGTTGATTGTCAAATTTTCAAGAGGGATCTAGGTTGCTACGACTCCGGCTGACTCCGCCGCGATCTAGATTCGGATTTAACGCTTCAAATGTTCGTGTATCTCATAAAATCCGCTAATAAAATTATATTAGCAAAAAATATGCATTAAAAATATAAGTGATAGTTTCAAACATAGTTCCAAAATATCATTGGGATTTCTGAGACCGCAGTGTGACTTTCGAGCGTTAAATAAAGCGAATTTTTAAATAACCTGGTGATTGGGTAAACATTTCTTGTGTAATTTATAGTATGAAATCACATATATGTATAATAAATCGTTTTTTTTTTAAGGAATTTATTACATATTTCTTATTATCGTTATCAATGCTGTGTAAACCAATTTATGTAAGCATATATTAATAATTGTGTAATATTCTAGTCGACCTATAAATTGTAAAAAGTGAGATAAATGTTCTCCTACGACATCGTAAAAGGGCTGCGTCATCAAACGAATAAATAGTCAATCAGTAGTCAAATACAGAGCCAACGCAAATAGATCAAGCTATCAAACTGTCAAAAAAGTATGTTTGTTATACATGTTTACGAATAGCTTTATTTTTTAGCTTTGCCGTTTTGCAAAAAACTATAATTTAAACAACGCTTTTATATTTCACATATCGCCATTAAACTGTTTCGTCGATCTGACATTCGACTGGTCGTTTCCATTTCGCGTAGAATCGAAATATTGAAATGGGTTGGCACAGACAACTTACGGAGAGTATTGAAAATGTAATTTCTCAGGGGCTGTGATACGTCAGTTCTTTTTTTTCTATCATAATCATATCACATAAGTACGCTAGATTGTGTGAAATATCAAACACTTATACTGCGCATGCAAGAAATTTTTCATTCAAATTATTTGAATGATTGTCAAACTTTCGCGAGGAATCTAGGTTGCTACGACTCCGGCCTACTCCGTCGCAAACTACGCCTTGCGGAGTACCCTAGGAGCAAAAAAGGATAAAAATAAGACCAAAAAATAAAATAAATTAAAATTAAAGGAGCAAAACTCGTGTGGTACAATTGAGCGCGAGCGCGTACGCCTAGGGTACTCCGCGACGCGTAGGCAGTAATTACCTAAAAATTGACATATTTCCGTCAATAATCAAGATTTTGGAAAAATTCAAACGCCATTTTGTTCGTCGTGAAAAGAGGAACAAATTTTCTCTAGTTTATTTTTTTATAGGATGTATAGTTTGATCGCGCTAGGGCAATTTAAACAAAAAAATTGTTAATAACTTTTTATTGCATCGACTTACGAAAAAATTATTTACAGATTCTTGTTCTACGACCCAAAAAACATAAAAAAACATTAACTTAAGCCATCAACCTCGATAAAAATGCTCAATCGACCTGGCGTATGGACTAAATATACAAATTTGATTTGAATAAATAAATAACATAAAAGATTTCAATATTTTGATTTAAAAATAAAACGTAAAATTTTTTGTAAAACTATATTATTTTAAAACGATTGTATTTAATAAATAATACTAAACAGTATTACGAAACATACAGCGGATATAATTAGATTATATAGTGGCATCAATCGTTCTATTTCCTGGAAACTGTAACAATGCATGATGTAAAGTTATGAGATAGTTACATCGTAGATTTGACGACTGCATGCGTCCGCTCAACTTCTATTTGTGTCTCGGCGCGAGCAACAGATTATTTCTGCGATGCTGTCGCGAAGTTTCGCTATTCTACGCAAAACTCGCGTAAAAGCGAATTATCGTTGCTACATTGTAATGTCAAATCCGTTAACTCTCGCGGCTACGAAATGTTATAATAGCATTCATGTTTCCGTGACGTGGTTATCAATCCTTACGTTGGCTTGAAATTTAATACGAGCGTAGGATTAACGCGAGGATAGAAATTACCGAAGACAAAACTATGCATAATAACCGATAGAAATCAAACTATCGATTAATTCCGACATCTCTTGGAATTATGCAATTTTTAGAATAAATGTTAATTATAAAATAAAATCTCTTGTATCCAGAAATTTTGGCGAATTGATTTGGATATAGGTACTGTTAATTTTGTATATATTGTTAAATTAATCAACATCTTGATTGCTAAGTCTTTTATAAAGTTTTAATAATGCTTTGGTTATCATATCAAAAATTAATAACTTGATTGATCCATATTATGCGGTGTTAAAAGCCGTCGGTGGAGAAAATTGCATCGTAGTTAGCATTTAATGAAATAGCTCAGGTGTGTTGTATAATACCTAGGCAAATATTGCGCATATTATTAATGTACGTCGTGCATCTATAATAGCCCTTAATATAATCGTTGCTTCCAAGTTGTTTCGCATTAATCGTTTGCCTGTCCATATTTATCATAAATATTAATTTTAATTTTAATATGTTTAATTTTAAACATTGTTATTAAAAGGTACAGCTTTATCCTTCAATAATCATAAACGTCCCGTGGAAATATAGAAATGGATTTGACAAGTACGTTTTTGCACGTTGGATGATCAACCGGCATAATCGACAAAACCGTTAAAACGCTTTACGTAAAAAAGTTAGCATTTAACTTAGCGGGTCTTATTAGATTATTCGTAGCCGCAACGTCGTTACGTTCATCGAGAAGCAAATCGAGGTTTTATAAAAGGAAAGACACACAGCTTGATTTTTGGAGAATTTTTTTTTAGAAAAAAGGTCATCTTACTTTTATCATTATCTTTCTATGGTTTTTTAATTTTTTTTCTGTTTTTAATCTCTATTTTGTATATATTTCGCTTAATACTTTTATTTCGTAAGTATAATGAAAAACGATAAATATTATGCTGATACCTATTTGCAAGTTTGAGATATGTTAAAATTTATTTTTAAAAATATTCAAGAATTATGCTATTTACTTTTGCCTTCGACTTTCTTTGATCAGGTTTGCGGCTTGCAAACTGCGTTAATTAACAAGTACGCGAGAAACAAAATACATAATATAGTGGGACAAATCTTGTGCAAAATGATGAAAATGGAAATATGTCGCGTTTACATTCGCTAAAGCTACTGACCTGGAAGTCCATATAAATTCTTATTCAAAATTTTCGTAACTTCTGTGAAAATCAAAAATGCAATATGGTGCAAATGTGCGACAGCATATATACATAAGCCAAGAAAGATTTAAGATTTTCGTACAATTTTCCATTTTTCTGAAACACGAAGCAACGCAAAAAGGGACGAGAGAACTGCAGACTGCACGGTCAGCTTTGATCAGCTTTGATTACACTGGTACCGAAGATAGAAAACGGTTATGTTTTTGATAATGAAACGTATTCAAACTATCTTAACGCACTTAATAATGATAATACGTTGATAAATTCTGAGTGTCGCCTAAAACAGAGATATATAAAAATGATACGAGAAAAGAAAAGAAAAAAAATGAAAAGAGATAACATGTTTTTAAATTTTTAAAAAGAGTTTACGTTATATTAAATTATATTATGTATACCGTGTTATATATAAAGTTATACATAATACGTTATATATAAGACATAATTATCTGCAACTGATTTTTAGGATCTCTTGTTAAAGGATTACAGATTATATCTAACGCAAATATCTAACGCAAGTTAACCAAAAATAGTAATGTTGGAATTCTTACTCGCGTAAGGTGTCACGGTGAAGTGCACTTTGGTAGATTTATACCGGATGGATAGAATGGAATTACGCAATACGCCAGTCCATTTCACTGTAAATGTGGCGGCTGCCAGATTGAAGTTCGAATTGTCCGGCCGTGACGCGTATTTTCGATGAGCGACGATGAATCCAGGTGTGGTTAAAGTGCAAACGAACGTACTTATATCGAAACGGTCGAACACGAAATACTGGTATTTTCTTTAATATGTACAAATGTATTATCTGTCAAATGACATGTTTGTAATCATCTTAAGTAAACGTTACGGGGTCAGAATGATTGGCATTGTTTTGATTAATTTCTTGTCGAAAATCAGTGACAAAGTTAATAGGTTAAATAAGTACTTGATCATTAATACTAATGAAATTCACTTTATCATTTGTTTATTCAACATAAGCAACGAATAATTACATGCGCGATTGCGATTATATTATCGGGAATAATGTGACGCATTTATGTTGAGAAACAGAGGTAAAACGTGCTTAACTGCTTAATGAGAACTTTTGTAGCTACGTCCGTCTGTAAAACTTTTAAAAACGTAGCAATTTGTGGAAAAAAAACCACCTTGTTCAATCGCGCTGGAAAAGAAGGTCGAAGCCGCTCAGTTAATCAGTTTCGTTTCAGGTGGTAATGGAACGAACGACTTCGCGAAACGAGTTGTTCCTTTATCGTTCGCAAATAATTTTAGCTTTGCTCACGGAGCACGTATTACGGATTATATATTTATCATTGTTACTTATTGCTCTTTTGTTCACGACTAAGAGACTTATTGTCGCCCAGTATTTTGATTAAGGGGATATTCTGGATAGATATCTCGATTTTAGGTGTTTATTTAAGGAAACTTTTTTTACAGAAATAAAAATTTAAAGAATTGTCCTTTTACATAAAGTTTTATTAATATTTTATGATATAAAAAAGTTAATTATTATTGATTTTTATATTAAAAAAATTGCATTATTCTTCTTTGACGATACCTTTGATCCAAAATGGAAAAAAACAAATTTTGTTAAAACAATTTATTTGTTATAAATGTAATATCGTCTCTATCACAATAATTATTTTGATAAATTATCATTTATTAAAAAATGTTTTAAGAGAATGGCGGTTAATTAAATATCGATTAATAAAATTGTTCTGTTTTACAAATTTAAAAATTTTTTAAAAATAATAAGTACAAAAAACTCCAACAATTAAAAAATCAATTAAATAAATAAGGGGTTTATAACAAAGTAGAAAAATAAGGGCCAATAAACGAGCATTTAAGATGTTTAAACATATAATTGGTATATATACACGGAACGTTTCGACCGCACGGGGTCTTCTTCAGCCGTTATAAATTACAAATACATAGAATCGCGTAGCGGTAATTGAATTCGTCGTGTTACAAAAATATCAAATTCTTAAGCCTAACGAGCCACATCACCATTCAATTTTCTAACGAATACAAACTGAGTCTATGTCGATGCATTTGCGAAGTCAGAGTCAATGAAATGTAGTCAGTGAGATTGCGTGATTGATTCTTCGTTCTGAGACGAGAACAAATCTATGTATTTGTAATTTATAACGGCTGAAGAAGACCCTGTGCGGTCGAAACGTTCCGTGTATATATACCAATTATATGTTTAAACATCTTAAATGCTCGTTTATTGGCCCTTATTTTTCTATTTAATTTTTAATTACACGAGCGTAGTTACTTTTTATCTATTTATATTTATAAAAAAGTATTTGAGTAGCAAAATATTATATTAAAAAATTATTACCTACATACAAACGTACATACAAATCGGATAATTCTCTTCTTTTCAATTTTTCGTTGTGCAATAAGAAATATCATGTTTATGTATTACTTTATTATATGAAATTCAAGCCAAAGATTAAGAATCTATAATAAAATAAAATGACAAAATTTGTTTTTGACTACTTTTTTACCGAGAAAGATAAATTGATCCGATTTGACCTGGTCTATCCTAACTGTCATCCGAGTTATCGTCGAAAAGAATCGTCATTGTTACTGTCATCATCGAAAAGAATAAATAAGAATAACCTAAATAATTAGTTTAAAGTTCTCTTAAAAATGTTCTTCACGAAACTGAGGCTGCGAGATAGGATACACAACCTGCGACTAAAACACTGATCTCTTCAAACCTTTATAATTAATTTTTAGAATTTTACTGACAATGAGCCGTTTTGTATAGGTACATGTTCTTAAGACTATAATGATTAAAAAAACAAAATAAAAGAAATCGATTCTTTTGACCTCTAGATTTCTGATCCTTTTAGATCAGAAATACCTCCTTGCCATATATACCTATTCAAGTTTTGCCTTGAAATAATGAATTTGATTACAATTATTTAAATAATACATTTATTCTTAGGTCATACGTGTAAATGTGAAATTATAAAGTTGTTATGCTATATTTCTTAATTAAATTCATTTACCAGCTTTTTGATATATTTAGTAGCTACAGATTGAAAATTTCTAATTAATAATTATAAACGGCAGATATAATAAAATAAAAGCCAGAAATTATATGTATATATTTTTTAATTAAATTTAATTGTTTTGAATTTTACGTCTACAGAATATTTCAATATATCAAATTTAATACATATTGTGTGCTCTTTTCTTAAACTATAAATTTTTAAAAATAAATATTTTAACGTAAAATCATTTGTAGATAACAGTCGCGTAAAAAATTGATATTTTTCGTTAAAGAAAAAGAAATTTCATTAATAATATATTTGTTCACGAAATATCGATTTTATATTAAAATACGAGATAAATCGTGGTTTATCTGTATATATCGGAATACAGGTTTAATTTTCTATTCGGAAATCAATTTTACGTAAATACACACACACATTCGTACTTTTACTTTTATAATTAGAAAAGAGCTTGAAAGCGGAAACAGATTCAGATTATATAATCAAAGGGATATAAATCATTAGTTTGGATTACTTCTATTCTACATTAAATGAGACTGAGTAACGCAGTTGCGTATACATTTTAATATTAATAAGTACAATGAAGATATAGCGTGCAACAATCCAAGCTTAACTTACAAACGTACAAACGCTTCAACATTTCCTATATGGACACGTTTCAAGCTATATCGTCTAAAGATATTGAAATATGCATTAGAATTGTTTACGGTAAGTTATTAAATAAAATTTAACATCAGTAAAGAAAATATATTTATTTTCTCAAATGTAATCTAGTGTCAAAAGAGTAGCATTTTCCACAAATATATTTCACATTTTATGAAAAGCAACTAATAATAAAGCGTATATGAAGTTTTGTCAAATATAATAGAATTTAATTTTCCTCTATTTTGATGTAGGTATATATAACACTTCTACTTTCTATTTCATATTTTAATATAAAGTCTGTATATAAATGTATTCATAAATTTTTTTTTTAACAAAAAAATATTAAACTAGATACGTTTAACATTATAGTTAACGGAATAAACTGTAATATTTACCGATTTGTTTTACACATGATATTATTTTTTAACATTTTTCTTTCTTTACAACTCATTAAAATTAAGATTTTTTATAACGTTACTTTATAAGAGAAACCTAAGAAAAAATTTTTTAATTTTCAAAAATTCATTCTTTTTTTAACATTGATTCCTTTTACAGCGCGAGAAGAAAAGAGCACAAGCTACAAGAGTACTATAATAACCTCGTTCACAAAAGGTATAATTTAACTCTTTAGTGAGTTAACAAACCTATTTATTAAATGTGTTAAAATTTACAGAAAAAGAGTGTTGATTTTTTATCTTTGAATCTTAACTTCAACATAAAAGTTATGTTAATTGTACACATAATTAACCTTAAATTACGATCAGAATTACATTTTCTGTTGAAATATTTTAACATAGTATCGGTGTTACTATTTAACAAATCCATATTATGTTAAATTAACACAAAAATTTGAATGAACTGTTTGGGACACGTGATTTATGTTATATTTAACACAAATTTTAACATGAATCTTTTTTAACAAACAAAAGTTACTTACGTTTAGCGTACGCCTTTTGATTGACGGAAATAAGGATTATCAGCACGGTGCTGGTAACACAAATAATGAAAGAAGGAACTGAAGAAGTTGCGTTGAGCCTCATGTTGTCAGCAATCTTGTTGTCGTTGTTTCGTAACTTGGTGGGTGGATGGTCGACACAGGAACGACTCTTTCAAACCTCGTCGCTTCCTTTTTCTTGTAGGAATAACACTCGCAGCAGTAGAGAATTCAGGAAGATGCAGGAGGTACGACGAGACGATGTCACTCCGTCGAACAGGTGGTTGTAAATGAACGATAGCGGCGCGCGTTCTCTCTTTTAGGAGTGGCGCCGGAGTCGAATACGCATGCTGCATGTCGGGGGTACGCAGATGGCGGGGTGGAGGTGATATCCGTGGGTGGAAGTGATAGCTTCCAGGTGATGGTGGCGGTAGTGATTATGACATTGTTATCACCGTGAACTTTGATGATAATTTCGGACACGGAGATTGACGGGTATATGGTCTGGGAGTAGTGCGCCGGGAGAATTGCACGCGTTAAAAGGATGCTTTAAGGTCGAAATCCAAGAAAATTTTTAATTAGGATAATTAGAAGCATATTATGGTATACAAATCTCGGTTTAATAGCGTTATAGAGAGATTGCACTCTTGTGGCTAAAATTAGCTGCACAATATGTTTATACAGAATGTTAATACACGTGTATGTGACGGAGATTCACAATTACGGAAGAAATAGAATTATATCAGCTTCGATCAACTAAGAAATATATCGTACAAATCATTATTTGTTAATCGCCATATTCTCTGACATTCACTAGGACGAATACGAGTTACTCACTCAAAAATGCTAAAAATTATCATAGAGGATGTATTTTCGTTGTGAGAGTATGAAAAATATCTAAACTTTATGTGTAGAAATTGTCCTTAAAATAGTTTATTTATATAATATTTTTATTTCTACAAATATTATTTTATTTTATAGTATTATACATTACAAATGCTCGAATGTCCCCCAACTGAGTGTCCAGATATTTTTTTTTATAAAAAGAAAATTGTCTATTTTAAGAGCATCGAGATAATTTACTTTCAACTGGCTACGTTTTATAATCTCCTTGCATGAAGTAATGTATAAAGTTAAGATCGAAATGTCCGTCTCAGGCAACGTCAATGCGTTAGCCATTTAATTAAGAATTATCATTTTTATATATTAGCATATCAATGTATCCCTAAATTACCGCATGCACCTCCGACATTGTGACCTTTTATCACCAATTTTTCGTGCACGTTTTTACGATATTATAATGACCTCTAAGAAGTTTGACTTCATTTTGATACCAACCAAATGTTTGAAATGAACATTTCTTATCACGCGATAAAACTTTTTTAAAAATTATTTTTTCTAAAAAGTTGATGAAACTCGCTGGAATTATTGGTAATAACCGTTTACCAACAACTAGTATTAGAGTACGCGGGAAATATTGTGAGCGTGGTAAAGAGCGACCGTTTGTGTGGGTTGGGTCTCTTTACGCCTGATTGAAGTATTTCCGGATGAGATAATGCCATTATAAAATTGTAATTGCCATGCTTTTTAACTGAATTTTATTATTTGATATTTAATTATTCGAGGCGTATGCACAACAATATTCACACAACAGCAGAGAATCTTGACAAATGTGTAATTAATGGTATTCAATAATGCCATGTCAAACGCAATTGTCTTTGTCATCTCGTAGGCAATCGAGTGCATTTAACTGAAGAGCCAACATGTGCAAACGCTAACATTAATTAACTATTGCCCAAATTTTGCCAATATTGTGTATCACGAGTGTGTTATTTTTTTTTATTCTGCACATAACATCTAATTCACCATCTACTAGCGCTTTAATTTACCTTGCAAAGTTTATTAAAAGCTGTTTCTTTCACTTTCATTCTTATAGTCTAACAGCTGACGACACTTTTGGCCAAGTGATTTTGTAAAATACGATTTTCCGTTTTAACCTGCGTGGACGATTCTCCTTCGATAATCCGAACACCTGGCTGGCCGTATCTGGGGGGTTTAGAAGTACGCAGGTGAGAAAAAAAAACGCATTTTAAAGTCATAATATAAGTCTCAATTTTTATCGGATATTGATAATTGGTCACTCAGGAACATGCAAATAAATTGCCAGTTCGATTGCTCGGGGGAATTAGTCGCCAGGCTTAATTATAAATAGTTAAAAATAATTATTTTTAAGTCATACTATAAAAACTGGGTTTTCTTAAAGTAAAAACAATTTTGGTGGCAACATCTCTAAAAAAATTATTGAAAATGCACAAAGCCGGCGCGCGGCGGAGGGATCTGACGATGGCCTCAATTGTTTTTAGCGTCCATGAGTTTTTAAAAACGTGTATTATTAACTATCATTATCGTATCAATTTATGAAAAGATTGATAAACAATAAATAGTGTGTGAAAATAAAAAAAATGGCTTTGCTGGCTCAGCGTTGCGTTATTTGTGACCCCTCCGCCGGCTTTGTGCATTTTTAATAATTTTTTTAGAGATGTTGCCACCAAAATTTTTATTTGGCTTTTTTTGAGTGGTATGTGTTAGTACTATACTTGTTAGTAAAAAAAACTCAGCTTTTATAGTATGACTTGAAAATAATTATTTTTAATTATTTATAATTAAGCCTGGCGACTAATTCCCCCGAGCAATCAAACTGGCAATTTATTCGCATGTTCCTCAGTGATCAATTATCAATATCCGATAAAAATTGACTTATACTATGACTTGAAAATCCGTTTTTTTTCTCACGTGCGTACTTTTAAACCCCCCAGGTATGGCCAGCCAGGTGTTCGGATTATCGAAGGAGAGTCGTCCACGCAGGTTAATTAAAACGGATAACGTTAATTAAATCGTATTTTACAAAATCACTTGGCCAAAAGTGTCGTCAGCTCTCCGACTATTATTTGTCGCGGAATATTTCAAGTTCAAAGTTGTAATATAATCTTGTCGCATCTTACTTTAGGTTTCGCGAAACGTAACTTTGTTATACATTTAAGATAATTATACATTTAAGATAATTATACATTTAAGATAATTATTGTAATCATTGCTTCGTTTTAATGACGCCGACATTACGATAATACACAACTATAATTCACACTGAAAAAAAGGCTTGGTTATAATAATCCAGGCTTAATTAATTTTACCAAAAACCTTGGTGAAATAGTTTCAACTAAACGTATAGATAATTGCGACGAAATAATTTGGTTACTGTTAACAAATAATTCTAGTAAAACCTGATATAATTTGGTTAATATTAGCAAAGTTTGATATGTATTATCAAGTAATGATAAATGTAATCAAATTGCTTACTAAATAATTAAGTAACTGTCAGCAAACCAATCAAATAAAGCTTTTTAAAACAATTTAGTACTAATTACACAGGTCTACAAAAAAGGGGGTCTTGGATGTTGTTGGGAAGCTGTGAATCATTTCCGAAGTAATTTTGTGCGTAGAATCCGAATCCGAGGTAAGAATTGGCCCATCGCGTCAGGATTTTGAGATATTTGACGTTATGTACTCGAAAAATGCGGTTTTTTGCTACTTTTGAGATTATGTACAGGATGAAAAATTTTTTTTTGGTTTTTTTTACTAGTTGCATCATTTAGTACTACTCTTACTCTTCAAAATGAGCTATTAGTCAACCACCTACGATTTTTTCTTGAAAAATTACGGCTATTTTAAGTTATGACATTTATCCCAACAACGTCATGAGCATTCACATTAACCCTTTGAGGCATACATGTTTCTACTTGATAATTTGCGCGAATATGCTGAGATTCTCGACGCTTCCTATTTCGCCGCTGTTTCGGGAAGGTATTTTACTTCGGAAATGACCCACAGCTTTTCAACAACAAAACCTTGTTGACCTGTGTTATCAAATTATTGGTTAATTATCACTAAACTAGAGTAATTATTACGAAATTGTTTGATAATAAATATTACATAATAAAATGTTCATAATTATTACAAAATGTTTTGTTATTATTATCAAAATTGGTAATAATAAAATATTTCAATAAAACCTACTATTACTAAATGCATCTCACGAATTTATCAAGAATTTCTTTTTTAGTGCAACAATATGCGTGAGCTTCGTAAAAATGTCAAACATCAAACAGTAGCGAAAATCTAAAAAATAATATAATAAAAAGCTACAAAACGCACATAACAATATCTCGTGTTTATATATATAGCATTTGTGATAAAATATTCATCTTTCGTAAACTTTGCTTACTTATAACTTAATTAATAAGCTTATTAAGCTCTTTTACAAATTATGTTATGTGTGTTTTTAAAAAAAATTGATATACATTTTCTTATATAAATGTTGTATGCAACAATTCGAGTAGACTTAGTAGAGAACAAGAGATATCTTAAAATATCACGATATTCTACAGCTTTACGAATATGTACAATAGTACCATAATTATGAAATGATATCGTGCTGCACATTCAAAATGACATTACAATTGTAATGACGCGTGTTACACGTTTGTACATCTCTCCTGCGCAGAAATCAAGATTGATAAATCTCGGAAGACCGTCCCAAACATTTTCCAGTGTTATAGAATACATAACAGTATAATAATATTCTTTGAGTCACAATGTTCCAATTTTCGAGTTAAATTCTTCGTCTGTGTTTTGCAATGGCATGTGTATGTTTTGCACGAAGCGCATCGCCACTGTATATCGCCGGTAATGATCAATTTCGACATTAACATCTCGGTCTTGGCCGCGATTGACTGTCCGAAAAAGTTTTATTACTGCCGAACGTAACAGATATACGTAATCAAATTTATTCATTATGTTCGCGTGTAGACTGGAGACCGCTTTTTATTCTTTGATATGAAATTTTTTAGATTGCATTTGTCCGTCTCTCTCTTTTTCTCTTTCTCTGCATTTAACACTTAAAGAAATTAAAAGTTCCAAATCGCGACGACCTTTAAAATTATTTTCTTCATAGTAATTTCTGCAAGGCGCTGACGTCCCGATCTCGCTGTCAAGCAAAATAGTTACCAAGTGAATCCAAATTGCATTCCACAGACATATTTAAACGAAATTGCGACTTCCTCGAGGAAGCTGACAAGAAATTTGTTTTTGGTACATTAATGCAAGAATTTCGGTCAAGTGTATCCTAATTTAATTTAATTAAATTATTCTAAATAAATTATTTGTAATTTTTTTAATTAATATGTTATTTTGACACACACGTTATCTTTTTCCTACGATATATCAATATTCTATTATGCATCCAATGTCAATAACAAGACGCAAATATTCAAAATGTACTATTACGCTCACTCTTATTCCGGCTTATATTGATCGTATCGATTTATAATATATACCAAATTGTGGCATAAAATTACTGAAATTTTTTAAAATGCATTATATAAAAAACTAGACTTTACCGAATTAATCAGAAACTTTTTTTTCTAAATCAGATCAGCAACTTTTTAGTCACATCTATACGTGTAAGATAATAATGAGATCGCAGAGAAATATAACAATGATACGAGTGATAACGAAACTTATGAAACCGAGTATTTCGTTTGTAACAAATTTTGCTTTGAGCGGACTTAACAGAATATTATTTGGTGACATTTTCTGCGAATGATAACAAAACTAGTAGCCAGTAGTAGAAGCGCGAGCTTGTATCGTATTTAAAATAAATTTTACCTTTAAGCGAGGATATTTTTTAGCGTAAGGTAGCGCGAGAAAAGAGTAATATATTTCAAACGGAAAATATAGGACGATCGTGCCGTGTTCGTAGAATAGCTTTGATCCAAACTGATGAACTCAATACATCATTCTCTCGCTTCATGACTAGAAGATTGAGAATACTTAAACAATAGCAAGATAATATTGAGTAAAGTTCGCGCATTGTTACGCCGTAACGGCGTAACGGCGCCACGACTTACAGACCGAGACACGCTTCTAAGTTCCCGAAGCCGGAACTTGTTCCAAGCCATGTAGATGGACAGATTCGAGACACCTGTTAGCGTTCTAGTATTGTATAAAAGTCTATAGACGCGGTAGAGCGCGATTCCACAACACGATACATGGCCAAGGGATGCGTCAAAATAATAATGATAATAATATTAACAATAATAATATATAGATAATAATATTTATGTGCAATAAACGATCGCGTCGTAGCAAATTAGAAGCTGCGCAACGATAAATGAGAGACGATAAAGCATGAACTATATTGAGAATTTGACTTACCGTCATTATATCAATGGTATATATCAATTTGGGGGATGCACATATAACATTAATTATTTCTATTACAATGAACCAACCATCGTACTCGTTGGCTCTCGTCATTATCTCTTTTTAGATATAAAATAACATATAGTAAGCACATGACATCAATATTAACATCGAGATTTATCTTCCAAGCACAATTTAATATAGATATATTTAAACATTAAATAAATATTTTTGTTAAATTATTTGTCAACAATAAACGCAATTTTTGAAAAAATTTTGAGATTGTTAATTTAAATAAATTGCCATGCTTCGACTGTATGTAACATTTTCAACGATACTTTGAAGTTGATACTTTGACATTTGTGTCGATTGCTGTCGATTATTAATTGTAACGTAACGAGCATCGCTAATGGAACGTCACCTGTAATATTCATGCGTGATAATTATAGCGTTCTAATTGCATGGACACTCAAAATGGATACATCAGGTAATTGTTCAATGAACACGACTCCTTAGAATTTTGACGCAACGTTATTTACATCTAAATATTTAAATTTAATCTTAATTTAATTTATTGATTCATATTTTTAAGACTCCTGCTGGTTCGATTGCCAAGTCCGCGTTGACAGTACACACAGTGTCACATCTGACAAAATTGTGAATTAAAAGGCGTGAAAAATAACATTAAAAAGCTAAATTATTCCCGTGACATACGTACAGAATATTTTTCGTTTTAGTGCAGTATTTTTATATTTAAAATAATTGTTGTTAAAACACCGAAGACTCCTATTTTGTTATAATTTAATATCTAAAGATATTTATTTCAATTCGGCAAATGACTTGTTTTCCTCCTTGATTAGCACAATTCAATTCGACATATATGGATTAAAGTAGAGTTTTCGATATTTTACAACTCTATTCTGTCGATCACAAACACTCTTATTAAAAAATATTTTTATTTTAATGTAGTCGTAAGAATTTTTATGATATTTTTCTCGCTTCTGACGTCATTAATCCAAGATAGTTACAAACCCGAGAAAAAATGGGTGTATCGTTAATATGGTCAGATGTAAAATCCATAATTAGATAAGATCATATTGCGCCAAATTTTGGATTTTATTATATATGATAATATAAATTACATATATTATTAAATCTTTTTATATCTAATGGATTTTTACATCTGACCATATTATACCCATTTTTTCTCTGGATGAGTAAACAGGAGCCTTAACATAAAAAAAAAATTTGATACTGAAATGTACGTATTTATCAGTCACGATATTTTATTTCTGACAAACCGATATGGAATTTCTATAATATAATTGTACAGTAATGTTTTTTATAAGTTTTATAATAATTTTATAAATTCGTAGTACTTCTTCTCTCTATTCTCTCGCCAGCTCACGTTTATCTAAAAACTCTTGTACGTTGCAAGAAAGCTCTTCCGTATCTTCCACCTACCTATATAATCTAGTGGTGTTACGCGATACATATACGACACTGTAAGAGAAATCTCTGTCAAAAAAAATGCAAGAGTTTTGTTGTATTTCGTATAGTGACCGGCTACACGTAAGGATGAAGCGAAATACTCGCGGATTTAAAACCCAAAATTAGCATGCTGCGGCACGTAGAATCAAGGAAGGTCAGTATTGTTTTAAAAAATCCGCAATTTCTTCGTAGATTTCATAATTAATTGAATTAGCGGTGATAACGTAACGCTTTTTTAAGATACACATCTGCGTGTCGCTCTACATGACACATATATATCCCGTGTGTATCACAAAGTCGCGATTGTACCGGCGACCTAGATCAGCTTAATTGCGACTGATACTTTATGCGACGTGCGGCAAAACTTCGGTATAAAAATTAACCTTGTTCCTACTTTTATTCGGTATGCGTGGAGATAAATTTTCATAACGATTAATTCGTAGTTAAATAATTTGCATATTGAAGTGGACGACGTTGCATGTGGCACAACTCGGCGGGCGAATCGCGGCCGAGTGAAATTTCGATGAAGTGCGCGTGAAGAAAGCGCAAGTGAAATGTTCGAGCGATTCTGTCGACGAGATTAATGCAATTTCCAGATAATAATTCGTGTGCAGAATAATCGGCAGGAGGGAAAACTATTTCTTGGCCGAAAAATCTTCTTAGTGAAAGTTCAACTGGTTGCCGTCGCACGGTTTTGAATTTTAATATTTAACACTTTGACCTTTAAAAGCCTGAAATAAAATTTACGTCAGGTCACAGTATATATGTATCTCCTAAGCTGTACTTTACTCTATGGCTAATAACGATTGCGATAATATTCAATATTCATGGTCAGCACGTACGATCTATTTTTAATAATAATATCTTATTGGCCTGCTCTTATCGCGTCTGCAAACAAAAGTTCATATCTCGTCACGTCATGGACAATGATTTATCAAATATAACGACAAGTTAACAATGCTCCAAGGGATTTCTAGGCAATAAACGATCACGTAAATCGCGACAGATAACGGCGAGCTGCATGTAACGATTGTACCAGAGGCACGAAATCGATATGGACGATAAAAATTGCATATTGCGTTTTTTTGAAACATTGTTTATTAACATTCAAATATAGTCGCGTTGCGTAGGAATCAATATGCCTGCACTATTGCAAACTTAAATATAATCCTTTTCTGTCTAGCTCGCTATTTTGCTCAGTTTTTTTATTTTAAGCGCAGTTTAATCCAGTTATAATTCCTCGGATATGTGCTTACGTCACTTATATATTTTTTAAAAGAAAATCACATTATTTTCTTGCAAACACTGAGAAAATAATGAGCAATTTCTCAAGCATTAATTGCATTACTAATGAAAACTAGAAAACACATTTACCTAAATTCGTTTAATTTTTATTTATTTACATTTAATGATATCTATCAAAATTTATTATTCTAATACAAGACAGTATTAGTTTAACTTTATTGGTTTAGTTAAATTAATGATATATTGAGTAGGAGCAGTGGCGAGTGGCGACCTATAGAAATGGTTAAAAAATGACTTAAATTAAGTATAATTTGACGCTACAAATTTAACAATGTAGAAAAAAATTTCAATATCCTAATTATGTAGATTGTACGCTTTTCCTGCTTAATCAGGGGTTAAATAGTATTCTTCATTTCTTCCCGCGACAATTTCTCTTTCACAAACAATTTCTTGCAATTAGCATAGAGTTGCAATTAGTATCACGACAAGTTCGCGAAAGTGATAGAGAAATTAAATGTGGCACGGTAAACTAAAGTCGTTTAACAGCGTCACTTTGATGTCCGCAGTCTCTGTTCTTCGGGTAGAAACAATAACTCGTTCTTTAGATACATAATCGTACCTGGTATGCGAAATGTCTTTCTGAAATTGTGTAACATTAAGTGCAAAAGCATGCCACCTCGTAGTCACTATTGTCTCTATCATCATTCTCTCTTTTTCTCTCTTCTTCTGTTATTTTTTACTTTCCTTGCAGCAAGAAAAGTGCATATAAAAATTTGACCCATGATGCACGTTACGCGTCAAAAACTGATGAGAAACACATTTGTATTTATATTTTGTCTTTGCCAAAAAGATAAAGCGCAATACTAATAAATCGAAATAAAAGCAAAATTCTCTTTCTCGAATAGAAATCTTCAACTCATATCGCGCATTGTGCAGACCCTCATTAAAACGAAACTCTCTGTATAGTAAGGATTATTGTTCTTTAAACGACGATAGTACAATCAAGCAACAATCTCGTTGCAGTGTGACCCGTATGATCGCTTCCCACGACACTTTTATCCGACGCCAATTAAATCGCGAGCAACAATTAACGCTGTAACAATTAGCATCGCGTTCTCCGCGACACATTCGCCTCCTCTCCCTCTCCGTTTTTCATTGTATTGTACAACGCTCTTTTGTGCTCTCTGTTCGATTATCACGCTAATCAAATTTCTGCCACGTATCGTTTTGTAACCGGGCGCGATTGTACCGCATTGCCGTCGCGTGCATCGACGATTGTACCACTATATCTGCCTGCATTCGCCGTGGTACAGAGCGGCGCAAGGAGTCCGAGGACGCCGCGAGGACCAATCTCCTGTGTGTGTTCCTCGCCTCGCCGATGTCGGGCCAGTCAGTCGGTCAGTCCACTGCCCCGGCGGCGACGGATCCCGCGATATGCCATTTCGCATTTCGTGTCGAGATGCGGCGAAGTCCCTGATCGGGCCGACGCGCGACGTAGAAAACCTCCAGGGAGAGACTGGCCAAAAGGCGAACTATTTCTGTCTCCATTTGCATTCAAACCGGAAATAGAAAAGACGGGGGTATTAATATAAAAGTGTAGAGAGGAAAACAGGATCTCTACTATTTCCTGTTTGCATGCAAATGGCGGCGAATTAGCCAGTCTGTCTTTGGAGGGTCTCTAGAGCCGACTGAGCTATGCATAAATCGTGGATCATACGAGCCATGCCCAAATGTAGAAAGTAAGATCCTTACATTGCATCCCGCTCCTACGCGCCGCAATCACGCGCCACGATCGATAGGTTGAATTAGCGGAACGGTTCGACTAAGGAAGAGATCGCTTATGAAAATCTCATATAGGAACGCGCGATTCGTTGCGGCTCTTGTCATAATTTCGGTGAAACGTGGCGCGTTTAAAGAAAATTTGTTTCTAGAAAGACAAAACGTTAGGAATTATTTACCGGAGTACATTTACATTCAGGATCCTTCGAGTTCCATCGCGTTCAATGTATGTTAAAAGTAAATGATACTTAAATGAACGTGCAATTAAAAGGATCATTAAATTGCTCTGTATAATGAAACTGTAACTTAATTTTAATATTCTGTTTACGAAGAGGCTTGTCTTAGATGAAAAGATATATATTTATTTTTTAGATTCATGTAAATAATATCTAAAAATCATATGATACGTCACATTAGCTTCTAGCGGTCAAAGCTAAAAATTACAAAATTGCAAACTTATCGTCTACATCGTCATTTGCAATCACAACGATGCTATACCTTGTGCGACAATACTCGATAAATAGCAACTGCTATTCATATCGCTGTTACCACGTTCATAATTATAATGTATTCGCTTATAGACAAATAAAGGGCCGTGAACTCTAATTGTAAGCGTTACACTCGGCTTTATGACTGAAAGACTAAAATTGCAAGAACAATTTGTATAACCTGTTGCACTTTGACCTCTCTTTAAACTTTCATTTACCTAATACCTACGTCCCGATTCTGTCGTAAATGTTCTTTTAATGCAAAATCAATCTAGAGGGAGATTTAGAGGGAGATCTAGACGGAGATGTATATTTATTTTTAATGTAAAGGGGATTATTAAATCCTTTTGATACATCGCATCGCTACCGTATTTTTTCAATTTAAAACAAAGTTTATCATATTTAAAAAATTTATTTAAAATATATTTTAAATATGAGAGCAAGCGTGGCGTAGCTGACAGCGCACTGGTCTGCTAAACCAAAGATCTCAGGTTCGAATCCAGTCCTGGTAGAACCAAAATAAATAAAAATTGTATCGCTTGTCTCTCCTCCTCGACGGAGTGGCAGCCCGTCAGGAGTATCCCTTGCCTGGAAACCCTCTCTACCTTGCCGTTCGGATTCGGCGTTAAACTGGAGGTCCCATGTGCTTGTGTACAACCTGTGTGCGCACCACGAGCACGTGACTTTGGGTGAGGCCCAAGTCTGACTCGGACCGTTGCGCCATTGGATTGGATTGGATATTTTAAATATTGCATATAAAAGATAATATATGAGATAAAAGAAATGTATAATATATATATTTAAAATATCAAAAACTGCATAATTTGTTAACATGTAAAATTATATTTGTGCAGAAAACAAGATTGACATCAAATCGAACGCATTCGCGATTATATATGAAGCGTTTTATTAATCTCACAATTAACGTCATAAATCTGTAAATATACTTCAACGACATTAAGTTATAACATTAATGATAACGTCATATCACGTTACTCGATTCTTTTATCGTTGCAAAGTATTCTGTCCGATAAACATTACGACATTACAGCGTCGATTCTACGTGAGGCATTCAGTCTGAAAGAAAAAAAATCCCGAATACGCGTCTCCTCCGTGTTCGTGTTTCGCTTTTTGCTTCCTCATAGAGGAAGCTTTGTTTTCGTGAACCTCGTATATGGACCTTTGATCGCGTATAAAGCTAGGTCAACCAAATTAAAAAAATATATATAAAATATATATAAAATAGGGGTTGAAAAGGCAGAAAAAAACAATGTTTTTTTAGTTTTCTATGCCAATGTGTTCAGAATGTTCTAAAACGTCGAAAAATATTTAAAAAATATCTGTGTGTACATGTATGTACATACACCTTGTAAATGGTGTGGTTGTTCTAACTTCCGCAAAGTTTGAGATATTGGGCTAAATTTTTTTTTAATCGATAAAGTATCATTAAAGGAAGGTTGGTATTTAATTAGGTGATGATCGGTAAAGGGGTTTTTTCTTTATAAAATTTTGAATTTTTTGAGAAATGTCCGTGATAGCTCTAACTTCCGCCAATTTTGAGATATCGGGCTATTTATATTTCTATTATATTTTTCAGTCTTTTCTACCCCTACTTCATATATAATTCTTTAGGATTTGATTAATTAGACCTAGCTTTAGATGCAATCAAAATTTTGATTTTTTTTGAAAAATGACTTATGACAATCTAACATTATTTGAATAAAAATACATTAAAAAGCGATACCCTAATCTGACCTAGAATAATGTAATATTTGACCCAGAAGAAGTTGGAGTCCGTAAAATTTCTGTGAAAATTATATAAAAATATGTATATAAAAATATAAAAAATTTCCAATTTGCACACATTTTTGAATTTAGAGCGCGAAAAAAGGCTATTTAAAAAGGATTAAAGATCAACACGCGGTCAAATGGAAAAATCCTAACGATCTCTCTTATTCTCCTCCGACGAAAGTGTAACAGCATAGAGATTCGTTAGGCCAAAGAGACTAGATGGTAGTGTGACTACGAGAATCGGCAGAGATACACTCCTCGACTCGAGCACACAATCTACGCTCCCGATAGACTTTCTCGAGGTCACGGAGTTGAACTGAGTGGTGTACCTGAAATCGCCGTACACCTAAGAATGTCGGTAAAAGGTGGAAGGAGCTGTTGTGTAGAGGGAAACGACGGAACGTTCTTGATAAGAACAGCTAGTAGGGGAGACCGGGGCGAAGTCGGCCCCGGGGCGGAGTCGTTTTTGCAATTATCTCGAAATCTGTATGTTGTGTGAACTCGCCATTAATACTGTAAGAGCGGCTTATGGTGCCCACGTGACCAACGGAGTTTAGTGAGATTACGTGCCATGTTGTGATTTTTATCGAAGCAAACGTGTTTTCGCAGGTCAAAAGTAAAATTTCTTCCGCGTTAAAAGTTTGTAATATCTTAAGTATTATTGTCTCTCCAAATTTCAAAGTAAGCGATTCTAAAGAGTAATGCATGCTGAACACGAATCCAGTGCAGTTTTTTTATTTTCATTGATTTCTATTATTTTATAAGCAACCAAATCTAAAACTTGTGTTCGGACCGAAGTCGTTTCCAAGCCAAGACAAAGTCAAGAAAGCTAAATAATATGTGCTGCGTATGCTCGGAGATAATAGAAAACAGAGCCGATGAAAAACAGTGTATTTTGTGCAGGCGTAAGGCACACAACGAGTGCGTGCGCTCGTCAGACTCTGTTTTTACATGCTTTAACTTTTAGCGAAAAAGAAAATTGATTTTCTTGAAATTATTTTCCGTTTTCCATTTTTCTACTAAAAAACAATAAATAAAGTGTATTCTAAAGACTATTATTTTTTATGATCAAAATTATGTATCTTTATTTAAAATCCAGTCCGAGAATGAAGACACGACTCCGCCCCGGGAACCGGGAATTTAGACTTTTCGATTTTTGCACCTTTGTCGTTTTTACTCTATACCGGTTGAACAAAGACGTAGACCTTGGGATGAAACTTTAAAGTAAACCGTGGAGCAGTTTAGACGAAGTTTCAGAATTCCGAAGAGTGTTTTCGGAACTAACTACGTGTTTGTGATCGAGCGAGGAACGCGAATAATCGATGACGCGATAACAACGGTTTCAGGAAGCTCGAGGATTATTGCATGTAATTTATTCGTAAAACAACACCGTGTAATAACGTAAGCCGCATCAAATCCCGTAAATGTGTGACGGAAACTTGTCTTTCGAGGCAACTCATTAATTTATTAAGCCGCAGCGAGGTGACGTGTATACATACGCGGCGAAACAAAAAGCTGCAGCTACATTATTGAATCCCAGCGGATTCAATGCAAAGCCCACGCGGCTCGACGCGAGAAAACGTCCTTTGTGCCGGGAGTGGCTTTATTCGAGTAACAATGATCGGTTCGTGTTTTCGGTTTACGTCATCTGACCGGGAAGACGCTGTTGATGAAGGGACTACGTTGTGGGTGTGTTAATTGTTTCATCGGCGATCGGGACTGCCGGCACGCGGTGGTGATAATAGTGCTGGTGATTCGCGGTCTCTCGAATTGCACGGGTTACATCATAAAGCGCGCGCGCGCTAATCCGGTTAATCAACAGCCACGGTGTCGGCGAAAACGGAGGAACCGTGTAATTGGATGCCCGTTACTGTTGTTGCTGCTACCTGCTACTGTTGCTGCTGTTGCAGCTTCCCCAATGCGGCGACACGTGCGGAGCAATGCTATTACGCAGGATGTCGAGAATGATTCGCAGGTGACACAAAGGTCGAGCCCTCTGCTCGGTGAAAATGTCTTGATGTGCCGTGAAAGGTTCGATGTCGCACGTAGCCGCGATCCGTCATGGGTAGATCGATCGTCTCATCGGCGCGAAAGGATCCTGCACGTCCTCCTGCTGTTCGTAAGCGCCAGCGCACGAACATTGCCGTAGCGTCTTACGCCTTACGTGAGAATCTTGCGTTACGCGACACGCAAGCCAATCTTACGGCAACGCACGAAAAAAAGCGTAACGTACGTAACATAAGACTAATTACGTTCTTCTTTGGGCGTTGCCGTAAGATTGACTTGCGTGTCGCATAACGTAAGATTCTCACGTAAGGCGTAAGACGCTACGGCAATGTTCGTGCGCTAGCCACGCTGCTCAGCTGTGACGTCCGAGGTGAGCGCTACACTGCTCGACAAGATTCACTTTTTTCCCCATTGCTGGCGAGCGCACTTTGCGAAAAACAGTGTTGAGCATCAATCAACTAAAGCTTTAATCAATTAATCAATTGATTGAATATTTAATTATGGCGTTTCAATTGCGATTAAATTTAATTGCAACTAATTTAGCTTGTAAAATGTGTATTAATTACGTACAGATTTAATTTCTTTTAATTATTTAACGATCACATTACATTAATAGAAAATTACATATCAGAATTATTATACATGCTATTTTATTGGAACTTACTTTTTTGCCTCTTTCTTTGTTTGCCATCTTATTCCATATATATAAAAAAAAATTCTCACAAGGACGTACAACATACAAAAGTAAGAATAATATCTACCCTTTAAAATAAGTAACACATTAAATCGTCATCACGGTAAAAACCAGTTGTTAATTGTATCTACTGACAATTAAAATTAATAAATAATTAAATAATTAGTTTTAATTGTAAAAACAATTAACAATTAATTAATTGTAATTATGTAAAACAAATACATATTTATAAATAACTAATTTAATTGCCAATTACAATTAACAGTTAAAATTTTAATTTTTAGTTGTTACTTGTCAATACTATTTAATTGTGCCAAACACTGGCGAAAAATCTAAAAATCGTTCTTACAATGTATAGATATATGTATAAAGTGTTTAAATCAATAAGTCTGCAGGTATTTGATTCACACGATTCGCACAACATAATTTGAGACTGGTTCGTAGACAGGACTCCGTAGCTTTGTATTTTGAAATGTGGAAGTTTAAAGCTCATCAGAAAAAGATTTCCATAGTACAACTTGAATGTTTCAATGGTTAACAAACGAGGAATAAAATAGGAAACTGCAATGAAATGCTTGATTACTAGCTTGACTACCTTAGGTGTTTGAAGGAAAACCGCGATTAACGTGTTCGAACTGCAGAACGAAGTTCGAATGCATTACATATTGGTTATTAAGGTAAATAATTAAAAACTGAGTAATTTATGATATTAAATCAATAATTCCACAATTCCGCTACTGTGATATGCAATACAAGTATTTAAAGGCAATAAAATATCCGATAATAATATAATTTTATATTGAACATGGAAATACATATTATATGTATTATACATATTAACGGTATATACAATATGATTTATATATATTGCATAAAAGGTAGCATTCGTGCATCGATTACTTTGTTTCTTCTTTTTTCACTCCACGATATTTATCTCTTTTGTGCATTTCGATAATAATGCTTGTAGACGTATTTGTAAAATATCAAACCTATAAATTAAAAAATTAAAACGTATAAAATTGTAATTGACATTTTACAAATAAATTTTTTAATTTTATCCAGTCATATAGGAAGAAAAAATATTACTAAAATGTATTAATATTTTCCGTGTGCCTTCTTAGCAATTATGTCATTCCTATTTTGTCATCAACGTAAATCATGGATTATGGTCCTACATTTCTGATATGGAGTGGTTCTCCGCGTTTACGTCATGTGAGGAAGCAACAAACATCCACGCACAGGCAATGATTTAATTAGAAAACTCAGTGTTTAGTTCTCGCTGTCGATGTTCTCGCTTGTCGATGTTCATACGTTGCTGTTTTACGTCGCAATTCGATCTTGCTATTGCGCCCCCGCATGTTATCAGTCGTATCAAGAGAATTGTATATTTTTTGAAACTTATTGAAGCGTACTCTTCTTTAATAAAAACGCGAGATAAAAATTCTGCGGAAAATGCGCAAATTAAAATCTTGTAATTCCAAGAAACACTTGTCATAGAAACGGTGTTATTAATCAGGGACCAACGCAGCTCGAAAAAGAATTACTCAGAATTATCATTCCCAATTAATTAAGCCTAATGAAGTATTAATTCAATGTGGAATGTATCTCGATAACGTTTCAGTAAAAAGTCCGTGCATTTTTCGATAGCACGCCCATGCGAATTTTTTTTTATTGCTGTGTATATATCTGAATACGTCGTAATTTGGAAATGAATCAGTTTAATATAGCTCTCGCAAATGGACGAATCTCTTTGTTAAAGATGTAATGCCTGAATTATATGGCATTCTTGAACACGCAAAATAAAGGGAATTGTGCCTAAAACGACATAGGCAAAACGACGTAGTGCTATATAGTTTAGTACTTAATATCGTTGTTAGAGGAGCGATGGTATACATTAAACATTAAAATCCATCGTGTCAATACCTGTTGCAAGTTGGTAGTGAGTACACACTTGTGAATGGGAAATTTTCCATCTAATCGAAAACATAAGTTTAAAAAATTGCACATTTTTCTTTAGCTCATTACTGTATTTTTTTGTTTAATATCTAATCTTTTTATGTTTCATCATTGAGTTTCCTTATATCAAGCCATGCTGTTATTTACTATTTATATTTTTCTAATGTAATCTTATTTTTTATTTTATGGATAGAAAAGTTTTATTAGTGTTAGGGCAGCTTAACCCGCTTTCAAGTCGAGTGACTCAAGATAATCTCGTTAACAACGAATACGACCTAACGAGACCTCATGGTTATCGTATACCACGGCTTGAATAATGAGCGCAAGCTCTTTCATTTGTCCCCAAATCATTTCATCCCTGACTTGGCGTTCGAAAAATCGAGCACGTTTTCCAGCGAGCTAAAAACAGTTTCCGTATTAAGCAAATATTTAGTTTGAATTTTATTTCTAGCTAACAAAATTTCAATGCTTTATATATTATATTTTCTGTTAATTAAATCTCATTTCTGAAAATCGAATATTTGCGATTGAGTCCCGTTTGATATTGAAGCTGATTTCCAAGCTTCGCTCGCCCACGCTTCCTTCGTTCGCGGTTACATCAAGAGAGAAAATCACATTTTTACGTGGCTGCACCATGGAAACCGCGAGCAAAAAGGAATTACAGAGACTATATATAAAACCTCGCCGGCAACTAATTAACGTTACGAAGCAACGTTATGACGCCAATCACTGATTGTTACCACGGAATTGTTAAAAGCAGCGATTTGATCATTTCATTTTACGATCTCAATTTACTTGTCGTTGAGCAATCCCGACCGCAAGAGAGATAAATGATAAAATGGTATATAATCTTTCGATTTTCCTCTGCGAGACACATCGACACTAACAAGTGCGTTACAGTTACAGTAATTTGTTACAGTAATCTACGATATTTCCACGTACGACATGTCCCGTTAATTAAATCTATCGCCATTACAACGATTGCACCATTATGATTTTATTTTATTATAAATAATGCCAGACTTAAAAGTACGCACTCGTCGATACTGAGACCTTCAAAGGACAAATCATAGCTTCAGTAGGTTGAAATATTTTTAATTGCAAGCGTGCGTTTGCGATGGAAAACATTTAACCATTTATTTTATTTATCGATGCAACAATTCTGGGCATGCATTATGACACTTTTCGGAATGGATCGGAATTGCTTAGTTATTTCTATTTGTCTAGATTTCTAATTTTTTTTTAGAGGGGAAAAACAGAATAATTCCGATCGAAATCCATTCCAAAAAGTTCCATAATACTTACTTACATGTCCTGATTTTAAATTCATTGAGATTTGATTTAACTGTTCGTTCTTTCTTCTTTTTGAAACATTTATTTTGTAACGTTACGGCTGTTACGCAATGCATTTAAAGTTTACATTTGTCTGTTGATTTACCTTTCACGAAAATTGAATTTTTCACTGGATATTGCACGTATTAATGAGAATTATGCAACCGTGAGATTAAAATCGAGATTAAAAGTCAACTTAATTTGTAGTTACGAACACAATTATGACGCTTCTCTTACATCTACATATTTTACCGTACAATTTATATATTCCGAAAATGTATCATTATATAAAGATATTATATGTAAACGTATCATGTTGAACGCGAGGGCTTCTCATCAAATTCTAACGAAATGCTAACGTGATTTTTGTACATTTTTAGCAAAAGTTTCTGAATGCTGGCAACTACACAGTTCCGGCGGTATGCCGAAAAACGCATATATATATGTACTCACTTCCGTATTGAGGTACTCGTGCACCGCGAACCGAAACGCGAATTGTCAAGCATAGTACGTCGTATCTCGATGAAATAAAAAATAGAAGTTTATTCGAATGAGATCGCTTATATTATTTTTCTCTTCTAAAAAGGACATATCATCGATACTCGAATCTATTGAAATATTGTCGCTTTTCCGCGATGCCGATTGGTTCTCTCTCTGCGCTTACTTCATAAGCGGCTGTCATGACATATTTTGACAGTTGTGTGGTTATATAATGTGTAATAGTAACAGTGAAATATTAAAGTTAAATAGCCTGTGATATCTAGTGACGAGGTAAAAACGACACAGAAAAAAAGAAACGAGGAGAACGTTTGCAAAGGGGACGCTCGCTGATTGTTTCCGTTCTCGATGCGTTTACTTCTTCAAATACCCACGTATAGCAGAAATATATCATATATTTGTTTTGGAAATAGATGGTAGATTTTTCCTATTATTATACCTCTCTGAAACATCACCCATTTCTGTTTCCTTTGTGATGATGACTCCTTGACGATTTAAAATTTAAAAAAATGTGTGCGTTATTTATTTTTTATAAAAAGAAACACATTATATATTTTTAGAAGAAGTTATTTTATTTCCCGTGAATATAGATGATATTTCATTTTTTTCCCTCTGAATTTAAGCTATAAATTGCTAGAAATATGTGAAAGGAGAGTAAATCTTTAAATAAAAGTCGACAACGGTTTATTCTATTCAATTTTCATGGCACTTTTTTGGAAGCCAGAAAATGCCAAGGCTTGTAAGATAAATGCCGAAACTTTTAATTGCCTTGGCGCTATCAGAATAAAAATAAATGTAAAAATAATTGCGTAAACATGTCAAAAGATAATAAAATGATTATTGAATAACTAATGATAAGATACAAATTTTTTTTTTATAAAAAGATATATAATTTTATCAAATATAAAAATGCGAAGATTATCGGTTTTTTTTAACAAAGTCAAAAATTTACTTTTTTTCTTTGAGTTTACGGGACGCATTGAAATAATCTCAACGCAATAAAATTCACGAGATATTCTGCATATCTCATCGGAGTAATAGAAAGGTCAATAAGTCTAAAAAGTGAAAGTAGGGAAAATAACTCCCTTATTTAAATCGTACAATCGTTTCGTAAAGAGTGGATGCCCCTTACAATTCCCTTGGCGTTTAAACGTGGGCTAGAAAATCGTCGAGAAACCGTTAAAACGGCCACAAGTAGGATAAATGAGAGTAGTTTTACGCTAAGCGAGTCTAGATCAAGGTGAAGTTGACTATTTCTAATGATTGGGAGAAAGATACAACATATATTATGCGCCAGATACACACACACACACACACACACACACACACACACACACACACACACACACACACACACACACACACACACACACACACACATACACAAGACGGTTCAGAAAATACATTTTAAACTCACCGGTAAAAGTAACCGATGAAATTACTAAAAAAGAGATTATTTCTGTGGTATTGATAGCATACTCTCCACTTAGCTCTTTTATGTGTAGAAAGCTGCACGATAATTTTTAAGTATTTTATACCATAATAAAAAATTGTAGAAAGTCAGTGATTTTTAATTTGCTAAACTTTCGATAGATAAAGATTGCAGATAAATGCAATTGATGGTGCAATATTAATATAAGTGTGACGAATTACGGTTAGAACTGCAGTATATTGTTGTTATGACTGTATGTAAGTCGTGCAATCTTTCTCTTTCTCTCTCGCTAACGCTATTTATTTAATCTATCAGCACTTTGCGGCGCTTGCAGGTAACGGTACACCAGATGTTTATAAGATACTTGGAGGTGCCAGAACGCGCCAGGGGGACTACCATTATTCGTATATAAATAACGATATAAATAAATAAAATCAAGAGGATCTCTACGTCGGTGACGAAGACGATCCGTGGAGCGCTTCCTCGGCGCGTCATATCGTCCAATAATGCGACGGCAAACAATACGAAGCCTCAATCCACGTAAGTAGCGGACCTAACTGTAATGGAAGCGTTTTATTAATTTGTAACTTGACAATTTGTAATATCGGACTACGTGAAGACTACGTAATTTTAGAATGAGTGAAAGAGCGACCACGGGCCATACGAGAATCAAAAAAGGTGATACACCTTTACAACGTGGTAGTGTGCGCCACGGGATGTAATCTTTTAGCTTACAAGGGATACGGTTGCTACTGCAAATTCTTGGTATCCGGTTACGTCATCGATGGTATCGACCAGTATACGTTTATACATTTTTTAAGCTTATATATAGAAAGGAAATGTTATTTACAATCGTTAAATTGCTTTTCACAGAAGATAAATATCAATGGAATGTAATGTTTCTTACGTGCTAACGCAATATTTCTCTTGCTAATTCTTGCGGAAGATAAAATTAATTTCAATACAATAACTTTTCTATGAATCAAGCTCGACTTATTTATTTACGCTATACTATACGTAGATAGCATATGACACAGTAAAATAAAACGGCTCGTGAAATGTTCATTCCAGCGATTGAGCATGGGCAGCTGGGGAAGATCGGGATCTTGCGCTCAACGTTTGTGCGAATGCGATCGTCCGTTAGCCGAGTATCTGAGAAGATATCCTTGCCCTACCACCAAAGCAGTTTGTACCCCGTCAGCATGAAACCTCGTGCAAAATCTCTTCGCATGATTATATAAACCGTGTAATTAAAAAAATAACATAGGCCGCGTTTTGAAACGTGAGAAATTTGTTTATTTTGTAACATTTGACTTTTGAGATAAAATGTTTTTTATGTTATCTAATTTATGACTTATATACATACGTATCATGTAAAAAAACCAATTCTCAAAAGCCGGTAAAATTCGGATACCAAAGAAAGTACAGATTATATTCCTGCAAATTGCACATATTTATAAATAAAAAATGAGAATCCTCGGTGAAAGTAAAGTCTTAAATAATAAGAAAAGCGCGGGAGAAGATCCGGCGACTCGCTTGATGGCAGCCATTAATCACAACCGAGAGTGTTGAACCCGCAGCTAATTCCGTGTGCGAAGTAACGTGTATTATGTAAGTGAGAAAGATTCATATTTATGATATTATTAACAAATCTTTTATTTCACGTTGATTACAATGATGGAACTAAAAAAAACCATTTTTGAATGATCAAATTGTGTCAAATATACAGAGGTTACTTTGTTTAACGATCAGCTGCGGGCTCAATGGGAACATTGGGAAACCATGGAGGGGGTAAGGAACGCACTCTCTTGTTATTTAGAACTCTACTAGCTACCAGACACAGTGGCTCCCCTGTGCAGAAGCAAAAGGAAGCGAAAATCTTCATTGTGCGCTACGATCAATAAAAAAGCGGCTGCGCACAATAGTCGAGAATAAATGGCACGTGCTTTTTTAATTCTATCAGCTGTGTTTGTAACGTACTGTAGAGTGCATTAGCTATATTAGAAAAAAATTTCGTAGCAATAATTCCATCAAATTGACAACGTTCTTTCTTTTTTTTGCTAATAAATCAGCAAGATAAGAGCACAAAATGCGAAGCAATAGGCTCGTTTATGGAAAATTTTTTAAGCAAAACAAATAATATTTGAGAAACAAGCAACAGAGAATGTTTCATAATTTTTTATTATCTTGGCGGTGACAGTTCAACGTTTTTTATGGTATGCGCGATCACCGCGCTGCGAGAACAATTGCAAAGAAATTTAAAAATAAAATACAATTAATATGCAATTTAAATTTTCTGTAAAGTAGAGGGATTATAAAGAATAAAGAAGCATACGTGAATAAATTTGAAACATTTACGACAAATTACGTGAACAAGTAAATTACGTGCTTGGGTTCTTTAACGAAAAACGGTATTGTATTCGTGGACGCATATTTGAGCTTGTTCGCACTCTCGACGTTTGAATATTGCGAATACGAATTTTGAAGCAAGCTCGATCTCTCGTTCGCGATTGATGTTCGCAATCGTGACAACCAAAGTGAGAACGCGCGATCGTTATCTTTAATCACTCAATTGATTATTAATTATACCTTGCACAAATCGATGTCGCACAATACGACGAACCGTTCATAATTTATACAATCGGCGGTAATTGGACTTAGTTTTCCCGTTCTTCGGTAAAAGCGGAATAGCCTGTAAAAGATAAAATTACGCGTACATTTAGGTCGGTACAATAGGTTGAGCTAGATAGGAATACGCGAGAATATAAATATATGGGAGAATAATGCTGTAGTTGGAAGGATTATAGAAAGAATTTTTTTGGTATGTGCGCAGTAAAATTATAAAAAAAAAACAAATTAAAAGAACAAATCAGAGTAGATCATATATCGTGTTTTGTTTATATAATTTTAACAAGTAATTAAAATAAGTATCAACAAATGAATAAAATTTCTCAAACTGATGTAAAAAAAAATACATCAATATGAGATCAAGACTGCGCGAGACGCGTGATATGGCGAAAAAATAGCAACACTTCTTACTAAAAAAAACCACTACATGTACATACATATACACATGTACACTCCATATTGTATACATACATACCTGATGTGCAAAATCTGACTGAGCAATATGCCCGTGGTGCACATCAAGTTACGCAAATGCTAGCGGTATCGTGTTAAAATCATAAAAAAACAGGGGTTACTTTAAATTGCGATATCTCGCTAAATAATCGGCGTATCAGGACAAAGGGTTTTTTTTTTTTTGAAAGGGCAAAGTCCGTACTTTGAGATGGTATTAATGATTATATTCTATAATTTTTTTGTTAGGCGGTGGAAGACTGCAAATTTCAAAATTTTGGATATTTCAAATACGTCCTTATTCAAAGCTGACCACGCCTTTGAGTATTAACATGAGTGAAAATTGAACAAAAGCACCTTATAGTAGAGAATTTGCCCTGTAAAACCTTTTTTAAAACTTTTTTTTACGTTAATTATCCGCTGAGTAATTACAGTTTAAAAATGAACAAAAATTTACTGGCAAAAAGTGAACCCCTAATTTTTTTTAGCAGTGTATATATATATATATATATATATATATATATATATATATATATTGTAGCAATATAATATCTTAAAAAATTAATATGAAATTATTTCAATTAAAATATTAAAGAGAGAAACAAAGAGAGAGAATTAAGTTGCTAAATATATTTTTCTTACTCCAACATGTTTGAAATCATTGGGTGCATCCAGAAGCACGACCGCTCATTAAGCCGCTAAGTAGCAATTGAATGTAATTAGTTGGATCCAAAGGTAAAAACCAAAGTCTGTATAAAGGTTTTTGAAGTTGCTGAATCCGAATCTAAATTAGATTTGCAAAATTCAAAATAGCGAATTTAATATGGCCGATCAAAAGAGTCAGAATTGAATAAAGAAATAAAGTTTTTGATATTTTTACGATACATACAGTTAAATAACACTCAATCCGCTATACCGGGCCTATACAATGCCTTTTTCTTCTTTGACGAATTCTTGTTCGGCGATTTTTATCACGGTTTGCACACATATATACACAAACAAATACACGTAAATACAAACATACATTTATACCAGATAGGACCAAACACTATAGAGAATCTTATAGGCAGGCATAAACAAAATTTTATTGTTTCCACAATGATAGAATGCCGAGGAAACTGCGAAGTCGGTACAGCAGCATAATTGTGCTGTATCGATTCAAAACACGTCTCACTAAAGGGGCTCTAGTTTCGTCAGTTTTATGAATTCGACGATAACCCTTTAGGAATATATTCTTGAAACCTTATATTATTTATTTATGCGCAAAAAAAATCAATTTTTTAACCAATCAAACTGAAATCCCCCCAACAAGAAAAAATTTATCGGTGTTGGAAAGTTTATAGTTATGCATATTACAAAACTATAAAGACAAATTATTATTCCCAAATTTAAGTATAATAACCATAAAATTTTATTAATGCATTCTATATTTATATTACAGTAATTTGTTTAAAGTTAATTTATATTAAGATAATTTTTCAAATTTATTGTTATTGTTGGGAAAAGAAACATAATGTTGTGTAGAATAAACCGCATAATGTTAAAAGCAAATCAAATAATTACTTATCAACATGTATACGACATGTATACGTATATGACATTTGGGTATTTAATAAAAGTATTTGTATTCTACTAAAAACTCTAATTGTAAGTAGAATGTGACATTTTCGTTATTTTATTTTCTTTATGTCATTTTACTATTTATTTATGCTCAACCTGAATTGCATTTGCAATTATTATATGTATAATAGCATAAAATGTCACCAAACCAAACTATTCTTTGGAAGAATATAATACACACAATTTTGAATTTTTAAGAATTACGAAATTTATTATAAATTTGGTTATTAATATAGATTAATATCTTATTAATATAGGCAGAACGTGTAATAACTGTTACGGTAGAGTTTATTTAAAGCATGTGCTATGTTTTACTATATAACTTTGATTTATTAATTTTATTTTTACATTTTGCGTTATTATTATTTTCCGTTATTTAAAGTAAAAATTAATTTCTCTTTTGCTTTGCGTTGCAAGCAGGAACTAAGACGTTACAACTTTAATAAAAATGATACTAAAACAAATTATTACTAGAATTACTATTAGAGTTACTTATTTATTTATTTTATAGTACTGTCATATATTGATGTAGCAGGCGCATTATTTCGTGATTCAACTATAGGTTTCTCTTCTATCTTTCGCATATGTGACTCAAACTGTTCGTATAAAGTTTCCGGCGTGTTTGAAAAATTTCACATCTAAGCGGGATCGTAATGCGGTAATTTGATCGAATATGCTGGCTCATTACGATCAATAACCCAAATCGATCCGTTTTTACCCTTTTGAATCACCATAACTGTAGACTGTGCCACATGCACAACACTGCAACAAATGCGTTAAGTTCCCGAAAAGATTTTGATACAATTTTCTTGTTACTATGTTATAATAATATAATAAAGATAATGTTAGTCATTTTTGTATCTTTCTCTTATTATAGGTATATAGGATATTCATATGTGCGTGTTTTCAGTGCTAAAGGCAATATTAATAATAAAACAATCAAAAAGTGCATTTGATAAAAAGAACGGCATTTCTGTCAGTAAAAAAGTAATAATTCTAATCTTAATTATAATTACAATTATAATTATAAATTAGTAGCAAACGTGGTTGCTGTGCTAATTATAGGTATCATATGTGACCGTTCTCATTGTGTGTTTTGTATACTTACGATTGAGGGTTATGAATAACTTTGTATCCCTCTTCTATATTCTCTAAGAATTTAATATAATCTTCGTCGACAAAATCGAGACATTTGCTTATATCACTCACGGCTATTGCCGTTTCTGTGAAACCAGGACATATTGTTAGAATGCGAACTCCTGTTTTGACATAAGATTTCTGAAAAAAGATATTAAGGAGTTTTTGCAATACCGTCTTTCAGGTAAACGTTATCTGAATTGTTTAGATACATTCACTCTGTATCTGAACAATTCAGATACGATTGCCGTATCTGAAAAATGGTATTGCAAAAACTCCCTATTGCTTTAATAAGACTTTTTATTATGACAGAGGGCATGTACATATTATTCTCATAATAAAGTATTTTAGTGGTATGTATAAAGATTATAATTATAAAGCTAAAAGAAAGACTACAACAGTATATAAATATGTCTATAAGATGTTCTTTTAACCCTTCGAGGCCACACTGAGTGGCGGCCACCCAGACAGAAATTCAGACCCGATATTTTTAAGATAGGCTTTATAATCAGTGTCTTTCTACCTAGAATCCTTAGTTTGAGTCCCTCTCTCAAAGGTCCGTACAGTAGAAAGGCTGCCATGTCAGTTATGTATTCACCCAGTTTGGCCGGGGCGTATTAAAAAAAGAGGTGTGGCCTCGGAGGATTAAATATCTTTTATGGCTTTAACAAAATTAGAATATCTTCGAAACTTCTTTACAATTTTTTCTATTATTATTTATATTATTATTTGTACGAATGATTTTTCATGCTTTCTTTTGGAAGAATTAAAAGAAAATATAGTCATTGTAAAAACCTATCTATATATTAGTAATATTGCAAGAATGAGGATTCATATTGTATAAATATAAATTACCTCAAGACTGGAGCCAAATCCGACGACAGCATATTTAGAAGAACAGTACACCGGACATAAACAGTAAGGCGCCAACCCAGCAATAGACGCTACATTTACTATGGTACCCCCTTTGCCACCTTTATGTTTGCCCATATAATCTAAGGCCAATAGCGAACCGCGAATTACCGCTATCTATAGAAATAAAATGCGTAAATAATTTACGCATCACTTAATATATACGAGTACATATATTTGTGATTAAAAAATTTATTTATTTATAATAAATAAATCAGTCACTCTATAAAATATATTATATTCCAAAATTCTTATTTAATGATAATTTATTTCCGATTAACGTTCTTAAGAAGCAAATCTTAATAAAATTGATAAATAATTCAATTAATCGGTTGAAGTTTAATGTTTTATTACTCACGACATTAACAGCAAACGTTTTTTCGAAAAAAGGGTCATTACATATTCCAGCATTGTTAACAAGTATGTCAAGACCATTGAAAGCCTTAATAACTTGCTTGAAGGTTTCTGACGACAAAAATAATCGGTTAGTGTATTTAATACTTTAATTTAATGGATATCTCATGTTCAAAAATGTAAAATAAAAAATGTAAATAATGAATAGTTTGATAATAGTATATTGTGCACCAAGGGGCGAAAGTAGCGCCCCTTGGTGCACACTATAGTATATTGTGCACCAAGGGGAGAAAGCCGAAGGCTCGGGCGGCAAATCACACGAGTCTGAAAAAGCTTTCGACCCGAGGTGCACACGATATTTTTCACAACACTTTTACGGAAAGTTCGACTTCCATGCCTAGAGAGGGGCGATAGTGGCCATTTCACGCCAGGGCTTACTTCCCTAGGGAGAAAAGTGGTTACTTTCCGCCCGCTATGCCGCCTTGGCGTGAAATTGACCGCTTTCGCCCATCTCTACAGGCATGGAAAGTCGAACTTTCCGTGGAGGTGTTGTGAAAAAATTATTTAAGAAATTCGCGGCACTTACCGTTGTACGCTTCCAGGTTTGTTACATCAATTGGAAAGAAGACGACACGTTCTTTTCCAAATTTTTCTTGCAATGTTACTGTTGCGTTGTAACAACGTTCTACCGGCAAATCGAGAATGGCGACTTTCTAGAATTATTATAATAAGGTAGAGAGATAATACACCGTTTTTCTTCATTTCTTAATTTTTGGTTGTAAAATACCTTCGCGCCTTTACGCAACAAATCTTCGGCAATGTGGTAGCCAATGCCGGCCCCGGCTCCTGTGACTATCGCCGTTTTACTTTCCACGTTGTCCATTACTTATTGTCAATATTATATTAAAAAGATTAAATATCAAAAAGATTGTGAACAATGAAGAAATGCTCAGCCATGTAATGCTTTTATATGCGTCAACAATCAAACTTGCGCGCAGTTAAGTTATAAGGAAGATAAGGCAAACGTTTTAAACTTTTAAATATGTTTCAAACTTTTAAATATGCTATCTCCACACTTATCGCCAAATATTTTGTGATAATTAGAAGCTATATTTAAATAAATGTTTAGGTTTAGGAGAGTTTTAAATTTCAATTATGTTACACACACATTACGTTACATAGTAGAAGGCGTTCAACACAGATAGAATGCAAATGTAGCAAACATGTATTATGTATTGTGTATTGTATGTATTTTTAGGTGTACAATCACGTTTCTATGATAAAGAAAAAGCAATCGTAAAAGTTCCGAACGTTTGGTTTACTTCAAATCACTTCTAGTAGTAAATAAAAATTATCTTATTTTTTATGTGTATTCGAGTAATTCTATAAACATATAATAATATAAAATAAGATGCAATAAAAGAAATAACAGAAAGAAAGATATTTATAAACTTTAGAAAAGCTGTTTGCAATAATCATAAAAGTGTATACATTAACATTCATTGCAACTCTTGGATCAAAATTCTAATTACCAACAAACAAGTTAAAGATGTTTATCTTTCTTTGTACAGATTCGAGTACAATAAATTATTCTGGCGGAGAGATTTAAACTGATTTACATCTATAATTTATTTCGAATTTTATAATAGATACAATAAACTTCGAATTTGATAAAAACCTGTAGTTTCAGTGATAAATTATGAAAATTGTCACGGTATGTAGATAACATTTTATTTTAGCATTCTATGTATCACATTCATTTTGTTAAAAAAAACTACAATCTGAAAAAGTCATTATTATCGCTATTCTATTTAATCTCATAAAGTAATAATGGATACATTATTATCTGCTGTACTTTGCCACTATTAGAAATTTTAATATTTAATTAGTTACTATAAATTTTTACTATTAAATATTTTTTATCTATGGCTAATTCGAATTTCGCGAAAATACAAGCAGTAAAAATCGATTTCGATGTCAACTTTTCAGAAAAATAAATAAAGCCTTTTAGCAGTTCCATGTTTTTTTCTAACACAAGTTTATCGTGTATCACGTTCATCGAAATAAATAATTCAACGTCGTTGTTTTTCAACTTTTTACAAGTAAATATATACATTTTTTATCATGCATAAAATATATAAATTTTAATAAATAAATTTTAAGTCTAAACGAATTGTAATGCGGTATAAATAAATATTAAATGGTCAGAAATATGCAGCGCTGCAAAACCACAAAATGAATTTTTTAAATTTTGTTTGAACCACATATTTATTTTTAAAGATTGTGGAAATATAGAGATGCCGGTGTCACAGTGTAATAAGGATGACTCGTCATGATTGCAGGCTTTACACTGAAATCTCTAAATCGGTGTAGGACGGTAATTGCACGGCGTAAGCGCTAGGCTAATTGTTTTTGCTGATGAAAATCGCGCCGTTATGCCTCCTTTTTCGATCAGTTTCGCGATAGCAATTGCCACGTGTCTGTCAAAGACCTGAAAGAAACACTATTATGTAAATCTATTAAGGTTGCGTTTCGATATTATCGGCCAGTACTGAAAATCTGTAGTATACGTGACGTAAACTATCGTTTTTTAGTACTGGTAGTGAATATCGAAACGCACCCTAAAAATCAATAATTTCTTTGATTAATATATAATCGAATTATAATATTTAAAAAACACAGATTTTATTTATAATTTATTTTAAATATGATTTATGAGAAGATATATACATTAATTTATAATTTAGATTTAATTTTTTAAATTTATAATAATTAATTTCTATGCAGATAATATATATTAGTTTTGTATTATTTTAAAATTTATTTTATTCTATTTGTTTAATTATCTAATATAAAAATAATTTCTATTTGTTACAAAACCAAATAGTATTTGCAACTTAATATGTGTTTAGGAAAGTGATAACACTATTACATTATCCATCCTTTGTGACGGCGGGGAAGGAAGCCTATAGTTAAAAAAAATACCTCGTCATTCGTGGGCGGTCGCCGTTGGTCGTAGAATAAACATTTCTTATTACACATAATATTAGTATGTATATAATTAAACTAAAAAAGAACATAAACTAATTACAAATTTACGACACATATAAATTTTTAGTGTTCTTAATTACTGTCGGATGCTGAAGATGGTCTAAATTAGAAACTGAAACATACGAAAAACATTGAACAAACGAATAAAATTTACGCACCGTCAACAATGAATGGCTCTTAATTAGCCCGTTTTCTTCACGCTTATAAATTTAATTTAATTATTATTGTAAAACATTAATTATAGTTTTTACGATATATAATATATGTGTATATACTTATTATAAATACATTTTATTCAAATTGTATATTTATTAATGTTTAAACGTTATTATAAGCTGTTATATAGAATATAAAATTATAATGATGACAAAATAACGAAGGGACGATTGAATTACGATAAAAAATAAGTTTTTATAGTAATTTTTTGTTATATTTTGACGTTATTGTAATTTTCTGTTCTACCGGGAAAAAGGGATCTTAAAATAATATTAGCATTGGGCCTCGAAAAGTCACCATCCACACTTGTTAATAATTATAGCATTGCATAATGATAGATAGTTAGAAAGATAGGTGATCATGTGAAGGACCATCCGAAACTTTGACGTCTGCTGATTATATGATACCGTGGTTAGCTGAGTGTACTGATGATTCTGACATGTCAAAAGTTGAGGTTCAGATTTCAGCGTCAGGACGGCCGAGTGTAGAAATAAAATATTATGTAGAAACTAAATATTACAATCGCGCAATATTAAGATATAAGACAGAGCGAGCAAAGGAGCGGCGCGCGGCGTTTCTAAATTCTAAACATTAGCCAGCAGATCAATACAATTGACAAACAATCGCCCCGCAATTCGAGAGACGTGCTAAACGATTTAGCGACAACTTGAATATGATCGGCGAACTGAGAACGGCTAAGCAGAGTTCGTTTATTGGCCAATTATCTTCTCTTATATTTTATTTTCTTCAAATTTTACAAAAACATTATCGTTATTATTTCAAGTATCTCTATATATTTGGATTATGTATGCATGTGGAAATGTATGCATATTTATAAAAGAAGTAGGAAGGTTTATTATAAAAAATGTAAAATAAATATTACATATGTAACAGTAACATATTTTTTATTTTACTTTAAAACAAATATTAAAATTTTTCTGCCGTCTTATACGAATCCGTGTTATATAAACTCGTGTTTTATGAGAGTCTACTGTATATAATTGAATATATAATTTTATAAATGTATTTTATATTGTCTCGTAACGAGTACAGTTTTTTATAAAAAATGTACATGCATTAAATGTACATTTCAATATCGACTTATCATACTGATACATTTAAATTACCGATTACATTATATCGATAATATTAAATGTATCCGTATTAAAAAATCGGTATTAAAATATACATTTCATAAACAACTGTGCTCATTATAAGACATGATACATTTAAATTATTAATCATATGTCGATAATATTACAGTTGTGCACTAATGTCGCATCATAATTTCGTAAATCCCGTCTGTATATGAAGAAACCTTAGTAAACAC
>JASTWK010000729.1:0-86383 GCA_030770225.1 Temnothorax unifasciatus | reverse complement strand
AGACCCTCAATATAAAATAATAAAATCAGAAGAGGCTGTCAGGGTCACACGCGGATCACAGTGCGTTTTAGTATAATGATTTATTCATTAAATAAAAGCTTCCACATCAAATAACAACTTCCAAACGTTTCGGCTCACATCCGAGCCATCCTCAGTGGTATAATATTAAAAAATACGTTTTTCTCCTTCAACATGGTGAGTTTAATGTTTCAAATAACCAGAAACTTAGTGAGACTACAAGATCCAAATCTGTAACGTAATTAACAATTACATCCTTGTCTAATAAAAATCTAGAATAACTCACCAAATAGTCTTTTATTATTTTATATTGAGGGTCTTCATATCCTATTTTGAATTTACGCTGGCTTGAAAGAACATGCGTCATTACACATTTTTTGGATTTTTTGGATTCATCTCATCGACTTTTTATATTTTTGACTGCGATGTTTTTTTTCTCTAGACTATTTGGTGAGTTATTCTAGATTTTTATTAGACAAGGATGTAATTGTTAATTACGTTACAGATTTGGATCTTGTAGTCTCACTAAGTTTCTGGTTATTTGAAACATTAAACTCACCATGTTGAAGGAGAAAAACGTATTTTTTAATATTATACCACTGAGGATGGCTCGGATGTGAGCCGAAACGTTTGGAAGTTGTTATTTGATGTGGAAGCTTTTATTTAATGAATAAATCATTATACTAAAACGCACTGTGATCCGCGTGTGACCCTGACAGCCTCTTCTGATTTTATTATTTTAATTATATTCATATTTTAACTGTGTTAAAAAAGGGATCGAATCTGTTATCGGTTAAAAAATTGAAAAAAAAGAAAAAATGTCTTGGGTCATTCTATTTATGTGATCTCTACCAATTTTAAAAATAAACTTTCGGAGCACAATATTAGACAGAAGGTTTGAAGTCGATTGTAAAAATATCGAACAATGCCGTTGGCAAGGAAGTTAATCAGATTTCGACGAGGATGTTTGAAATAATTCACATGTTCTTGACGTTTCTATCTTCAATTTGCAAGTTGAAGATAGAATCGGGTTAGAAACATTCTACGAGGTACCCTCAAGAAATGCTCATAGAGAAAAATATGATGTGGCTGTATGATTGACGTTTCGATTTCTATCGCGAACAGCTTTGTTGATCTAATAAGAAACCCGCATTGTGCCGTAATATTATTTTCTGTGATAGGCATGTCGTATCTTTATACGAGAATGGAAACCCCCTTGAGCTTCGGTTTTACGGTAACCATAAGTACGAGGGTCTCGTTGTGCTGATGGGAAAGTTACATAAGCCTCGTTGATCCCTTTTAAGCCCTAGCACGTGTTCAAGGAGGTATTCTTCTGACATTGATTTGCAGGTATTTAAGCCAGTTCACATATAGAAGATTCCATCGCCTGTGAAACATCTTGAACGTAAATGTGGTTAAGTGAATAAGAAATTTACGTAAATAATGTTCTTTACATAAGCCTTAACAATTATTGCACTTTACGTACTAAACGTACTTAATGTATCTAAAATGCACATCTCTTTATTTTTATATTTTACATAGTTTATATGATTCATCAATAGGAGTATATGTAACTATAAATGTAATTATAAATGTTGAGGTTTAGTTTTTGAAAAAAATGAGAACAAAATATTATATTTATATTACATTAATATCTTTACAAAATATTAAAAAATATATATAATTCACGAATACTTATCAGATTTTTATAATGAGCGTCAATGCTTAATGCTATAGGAAATGTATTTTAAGCATAAACGTTAAATGTTGGCAAAACGAAGAAATTGCATCTAAGATTTTGTCAAAGATTTAATAAACGTACTTGTTTCTTAGCTAGCAAACTTCGAGGGTTTTGCTGTACTCTAAATTACATGCTAAATTAAATGCTAAATGCTAAAGTCAAGGTAACTCTGCTTCGCATAAGAAATATATTTACCAAGCAAAATCAAATATACTTTACAGTATATACTTATGTATACGTTTCTTTATAAAATAGTCTGGAATTTCTGCGATGAGAGAACTCAAGAATGTTTACAACACAACAAGTTTTCGCGTAGAACATGTTGAATGTTAAAAATCATACAAGTCACCCTTAGATGGCTACCTTTGAATAGCCCACATGCTTTTATCGCGGACGCGTTAAGAAAGTCTATTAACCGATTTGAAATTTCTTTGTGCATGTGTCCACCGTTAATGGATCGGGTAAAAGGTTCGTGAAGTGGCGTGTGTAGGTGTCGGCGTCATGCAGGCTCAAAGGTATTCATTAAACGTAAAGAGCGGATTGAGAACGAAAATTGTCCTTGTACTTTGAAACTGATAATACGGTTTGAGAATTCATGTCTGATTTTTTCGCGCGAAAATAACAAATCAAGCTATATTGGCCAAATTATATTTTCTTACATCGCGGCGGCAACGTACTTCTTTAAATGATAACATTGGGCAAGAGTGTGAAGTAAAGCTCATTAAAGTATCCAAAGGATACTCGTTTGCGAAGAATGTGCAATCGGAATCAAGAGCTCTGCGGTAACCACAAGGTAGGTTCGATAAAGTCGAGTTGTGGAGTTTAGGAAGAAAACTAAGACGACTGCAAACGAAGTCGTTTAACCAGTCATTCGTGCGAATGGAGAATCTCATATCTCGTCGACTGTGAATAAAAGTAAAAAAAAGAAGAAAATAAAATTTTTTGCGTAAAAAAAATGTGGGTTTTAATAATTAACTTCAAAAAGTAATTTACACAGATTCACACATGCAGGTAAAATATACTTTCTAAAGTTTCTAGTCAAGGCAAAACATATTTTTAACAGCGCACACACACACACACACACACACAGTCTAAATTTTTTTCATTTAATCATCATATAGTGTCACTGAGCTATTTCAGTGCATGCTACCTATAGACATATATATAGAATGGACCGCTGATGGCAGTGAAAGAGCGATAATGATATTTCTCGTGATTCCTTTCGAATAGTACAAGCAAGAAAACACATGATAACATCAATTGTAATGTCTTTCGTAGTTTTCTGTGCTAACTACAAATTAACTAAGTGTTATGTACCTATATATCGGGGATCACTAATGCATTTAAGAATTAATGTGCGAAGTAAGAACTAGCTATAGCGAATGATTCCATTCATGATAATGGCGAATTATGTGACCTGGGACCAACTACATCAAAGGTGTTCAGTAACACTACTGTGTATGTACTTATACTGTGATAAAAATTTGTCGAACGTCATACCATGCTTAATCTATGATAATAACTGTACGGTTTTTTTCCATCAACTTTCGTGAGCGCGTTCTTTCTTTCTCTTCCCCAAAGACTAATATCTTATCACATCGGATTTCCGTGCGTTCGGCAATTTTCCAATTATCGGTTGGATCATTCCGATCATATCATTTGCATTTCCAGTTCTATCCTTCAGAACTTGTTTCAATGCTAATATTCCGCGTCGCTCCCCTCCCCGCCTCTATATACGTGAGCCGGATATATGGGGAGTGCCTCATTTTAATAGTCGCGGATATTTGCGCAAATAATAAGGAAACGAGAGATTGATCGGAATAAATAAAAGAGATTAAAACGAAATCTGATATTTTATGAACGAAACAAATTTTCTCTAGAAGAGAAATTTCTCTAAATAGAAAAACATTTTAACTTAACACATCTTTAAGTTTAATAAAGAAAACAATTTTAAAATGCTTATTAATAAATTAATACATAATCTGCAAATCTGTATCTAATAAATCTGCAATTAAATCTTATGTTGTATAAAATTGTAATCTAATTCCAAAACGTTATATAAAAATAATTTTGCTACTTTTTTGGAACTGTTAAAATCATGTGAATGCGAGAACCTAAGTATATACAAATTCTCCAATATGCTCAATGATTCCTTATACATATATGCTATTAAAAATCTTTCTATTACTTTCTCACCAAATCGCTCTATTTGTCAGCCGTTTTGCCTCACGAGAGAGTTATCGGCCAATAAGCGTCTATCATATTGATTTCATAAGCGAAACTTTGACTGATGTTTCCTTATTCTACCGTAAAATCAACTTTTCCAACTTTCACCTGTTGGCGCTGGAATTTTCTGCACCCGTTTCGAACTAATCCTGCCGCCACGTCGTCGTCTCTCGATTCCGCGCGCCATCATTTGCATCCAAATGCGAAGAAGTTCTTCGCGAGATTACGCGCGACGACGCGGTTTATTAATATTGAAATTATTAAGCGGCCCTGAGCGCTTATATTATTTCTCGCGTCGTTCTTGGTTTTACATTTAACGTCCTAACCGACATTCTTGGTCGTTCTCGCAAATGTCTTTTGAGCAATAAAAAATTAAGTAGAAATAATGATTTAATTATCAAGCTATTCGATATCAAGAATTGAAAGACTGATAGAAAAAAATCTTAAAATGTAATTATATGTGCGATTTTTAGACATACTTAAGAACAAATAGCAATTATATTTTTATATCTTTTCAAAAATAGAAATAAGGCGCATAGCATAGATTTGTGTAATAAATTAAATGGGTTATATGACTATATTTATGCTATTTTAACTTTGACATAGAGAAACGATCATTACTTTTGCTTCATTTTTAATTTGATTAATTTAATCAAATATTGACGATTTCTTTCTTTTTTCTAAAGAAATACAGACTCTTTCAAACAAGCTAAATTAATTATATTAACTAAAAGAATCTAATAAAAGATTTATTAATCGACTTTCTTAGTCGCTACGTCATCGCGTCACTTTCTCATTAGTTAAAAGAAAGATTTTAACAAAAGAATGCCGGTGAAACGAAGACAGTGCGCAGTTACTTGGCGTAAAACTTGCAAGCGTTACTTTGCAAAATTTATTACGCACGCTTGGAGTCATATCCGCGTAGTCACATCGTAAGAAAAACGCACATACGGCACGTACATTATATGCAAAGTGACGAATGGAGAATCACAATATCAATTTCGTCCGGAAATCGTTGTGAAAATTTCACGGAACCCGGCATGGACGTGCCTCGCAATAAAGGAAATTACGTGCCGCGCGAGCTTCTCGCGCGGAAAACCGGTCGTCGCAAGTTTCGCGATCCTTTCTGATATTCCACAACGGAATTTATTATGGCTATTCGCCGCTCGCGCACAGGCGTTTTCCCGTGCCGCAAGCGAAATTCGAAACACTTCGCCATCTCCGCCTCTCCCTCGCGAAAAAATATTCGCGAGAAGCAAGTTTCGCTTTTCGCTGCTGCGTAAGCACGGGAAATCCATATTTATGCGGCATCGAAAATCCGATATTACACTGCGTCGCAGAAACGTTTCGCGATCACGTTCAATTCAGTTTCTTCGAATATTATATTCTCGTCTGTTTACGATTCTTGTTTGGTCCGGTAGGCCGTTATTTTTACCATTTTCGACAATTGTAGAACAGCGGTTAGCACAAACGGTTAAAAGATTCTTTCATAAAATAGCCGACTCATCATTCGATCAAATGCAATATGTCACACTGCAAAGAAGGTAAAAATAAAATTGGTATAAAAATGTAAAATAAATTTCTTACTCTTGTTTTATTTACCTGTGAATACTAGATAAATATCTATTTTATAAAAGTATTCTAGACATTCAAATCTTTAAAAAATATGAGAGACGATATTAGCTGTACTAGCGGAATGTACGATATTCGAATATTTCCTTCAGTTTACCGTTATTTCGCTTTTTAGCATTCGTACTGTTTATCACGACAAATTTTTGTTCCTTATTGCGCAAGGTTCCAATCATAGATGCCAATCAAATTCTCGGTAGCAGCGATAGAACTCGAAATATAGAAATAGAAATAGAAATAGAAAGAGAAATAGAAAGAGAAAGAGAAAGAAAGAGAAAAAGAGAGCAAAAAATAAAGATCAAACTGCGAAAGCGAAACGCACGACGTAAACAAGTGAGGAAAATAAGCTTTCCTCCGAATGATGAAAAAGGTCGCAGCAAGAGTCAAAGAGTACTTTTCCCCATTTGCGGTTACCCGCTGCATCGCTGGTCAAAGCTTGCGGGCGAAACGCAGGATGGTCGCTGGAGACACAACCTCGCCTAGCCTCGTTCTTTTCATGCCCTGTCGCCATTACACGATTGCGACGCCTCGTCCAGTGATCAAAGTTCCCCCTTGCGCCTTAAGCATTCTAAGAAAGTACGATCTTCGTAACTCAATCCGACAACGGTAACTTTTGGCGCACCGCGTATACATCCCGGATGGCTTGCGAGAGCACGCGAGCGAATGGAGAACGCAGGCGATAATTCAGACGAAGTTGTAAAAAATTTATGAGCGCGTACCTTACCGTCCGTTAAAAGTTATTTGGTCCGGACGAATTCACGGCTGGCAGCTTTTAATTAAACGATAGGATCGCTCCTGAAGCTGACACCGACGTGCGTAAAGTATATCCTGCGAGCGCGAACGCTTCGTAAATGGTTTAATTTAGAACGTGGCGAAATGTATATGTAGCTGTCAGAATTGCCGATGACAATCCGAACTTTAAAGTTATGACATATCAACGTTTATGGCAAAATAAGTTGATTACTTCGATATTTTTAGAAATAGAAATGTTTCTTTAGATAGTGATACGCTACTAATAGTTCTCTATTCTATTTTATAGATTGTATTTTCTTAATGTATAAACATTAATTCTTTTAATTGTAAATTAGATAGGGTAAACTCGGGTAAGATGGCCATAGAGGAAAGATGGCCAACTTCTATGTTCTTTCAATCTAACACGCCGTGAAACATTGAATGAACATAAGTTGGCCATCTTTCCTGTGTGTATGGCCATCTTACCCGAGTTTACCCTAATAATAACTTGCACGATTTTCAGCTATACAATATAAATTTTGTAAATTGTTGTAGATTGTTTATCATAATTGAGATTAGAGAGTAAACTTTATAACAAGAGACAATATAAGGAAAAAATAATCACTTAATTATAATATTTTATATAAGATTTCAGATTATATTAAAACAGATTGAGTATCTCGGTGCATTTATTCATCCAATTTCATGTCAGGTATGAAAATAGAAACTTAACTCGATAAAAGTTTACAAGACTGTGTTTTTATAGCTGAAATCAGCGGGTTACTGAAAAATTTCCATTGGCTGTTTAGTGGCAAACAACCAATGGCAAGCTCGTAAAACAGCACGTAAGCAATAGCAATTTCAGCATCTCCTCCTTCCGTCGTCTATAAAAATCCGATCTTAAACGGCGCTTTTCTTTCGCGCGTTGTTAAGGGAAAGTGTCGCGTATCTACCTCGATTACGATTTTCTATAAAAATGTGATTAAGTATCAACGATTACAAACGCCTGAAAAAATCAGGCCATTATCGTCTTATTACGAAATCGAAGAAACTAGCGAGTCAAATAATCAATATGAAAAGTGCTCGACAATTTACTGATAAGTGTTTTATAGTAAGTTTTATATCACATGTTTCGACGTTATTGTACGAATTACATTTCAAACATAATTCATGAAATTATATAACATGTGAAAATGTATTGTATAAATTTTATAGATTTTCCCATAATTCTGCATTTTCTCACAAAAAAGATTTAAAAGACAAAGTAGATTTAAAAAAGATATAAATAGCTTACAAATTTATGATGTTAAAAACTGATATCAATTCAATATTGATTGAAGAGTAACTATGATAAATGCACAACAAATTTTTTACAACGTTGTTATTTAATGCCGATCAAAAAAAGGAGGAAGTACATGAGAAGCCTTTGAACATACGAAAAAGGAATGAACTTTAAGATAAGAAACTTTTTTGGATATTTGTCTTCAAAACTTTTAATTAAGTTAATCAGATATCTCTATCATAAATGTATTTTGTTTAAAACCATGGCAATATTATACGTTTTAAAAGTGTGCTCTCATTATCGAAGGTTTCCCAAGTTACTGAATACACGGATGTCGTATTTAAATCAACTGATAAAATATATCAACCAAATTCAAAGTAAATTTGTTTGTACACCGAGAAATTTACGTAATTAGCATATATTATTATTAGCATAAATGCAATGCATAATTATTCGTACATAATGAAACATTGAGTGAAACTTCACAATGAGATTTGAATCGTATAACAGGATTTATCTAATCTAATTTAAATAAAAAGTAAAGGCATCGCGTACTTCATGCATTGTAGAGTCTCGAGCTCATTCATTATTGTAAATCAAAATAATTATGCGTGTATTAACAAAAGTGAAACAGTTATAATATACATTGCAAAACTTGTCAAGTTAACAAGATCAATTTTGCAATAAAATTTATTATTCGTCGAAGTTTGAATGTTTTGTTACTTTCAACATAATATAACTTTTTTATGTGTGTCCTTAAAACTTTGGTAAGTTTTAGTAGTAAATAGTAAGTTGACAAGTATAATAAACTGTTAATGTAACTAATATTTAGAGAGATACATAGTACAAGTATGAGAAAAAATATATTTTTGGATGTGCTTTTGGTGATAGCAAGATAAAGATATAGGTATACAACTTTCCTTTATATATCTTCTTCAAGTAAATTTACCGAAAATGACATTCTATTTATCTAGTATCCACGTTTAATTAAGTGCCTCACAAAGAAAAATTTCTCCGCTTCATTCTCTTAATACCACCTTCGAGCTTGTATATCGGGTCGCGACCAGACCATTATTCTTCTACCGTCGATTACGGATCGACTTTAGCAGCTTAGGAAGATAATATTTCTCATCGCCCGTATGGAGTAACTTCACTGTTTATCCATTAAGCGCGAATCTGATCACCTCCTAACCCGCACAAACTATCCCGACTAGGACGCTATATCATATCGAGAAAAAAATTGGTATTTTATTACACATAGTTTAATGCTATCGATGATACGCTAAACCAGTAGTTTTACAACAAAACTCGATTAATGATTTGCTCTCATTAGAATTCCGAAATTTCTAAAACTTTTAAAATTGCTGTCAAAACAAGTACCGAAACTCAATTTTATAAACTTATACTAAAATATATTTTATATTTCAGACTACCTACATATATTATATTAAATTTTTTTCCCATCATGTTAAATTTTACTTACTTTGTTTGAAGTAAATGTATCGAAGTAAATGCTTTAATTTAAAACATAAAAGAAAAAATACATATTTTAAATATAAGTATTTATATTTTTCGAAGCATTCCCTCTATGTCTATTTTATCAATATTATTTTATTAATACTATTTTGATTATACATTATTAAAATGCTAGATTTTAAACAATATTAATAAAAATAGTAAGGATCGAGTCAAGTTGCTAATGCGTTTATCATGTATCAAAGTATCTTAAAATCATAGTGAATGATGATTTTCTGTCGTTAAAACATAGGTTAGTTCAATACACATTTTTTAATCCTAGAGTAAATACAGAACCAAAATTATCCTACGATATGTATGGTTTATGAGAATTAGCAAAAAAATCTTTTTATGGATACACAATCTCGACATTTTGTATCCACTACTTTCCTCGGTTTCTATTCATAATTGAATTATAAATACCTCCTGATACGAAAGCGAATTACTGCTCCTTTTCGGACGCGCGGGCTACGAACTTCTGGCGTACGCGAATGTTGCGAGTGATCCATTACACTCTCTCGGTTAACTTTAGATCTACTTTAGAAGCTTAACGAGATTACATCCCGGAGGAGTGTAGACGGTATCTATTTATTAAAAAGGAGTTCTTCGTAAAGAGACAAACAATTTCAAGCCGTAATGCTGGCTGTGCATTTTGAATTATCAATTATCGCTGTCGGCAAGCTCATGTAATAAATAATAGAATAAAGTTCGGTGATTAGAATTAGTTAAAGTAAAAAAAAAAAATTACGAAGGTTTCGCGATAACAGGGCATTAACGAGATTTTGTATCTTACTCTTTAATTTTTTCAATACTGCATTTGCGTATAAAAGCTCATTTATACCAACGTTCGCTATATCCCATGAAAAATTCATAAATTCTTGTTTTAAAAATTCCAATTTTTTCAATTACATTCAGTAAAATATATTATGGATGAATCTCCATTATACAAATATCATATTCTCATGCAGATATAACAATCTATAACATAAATGTATATCGCCAAATGTTTAATACCGGAAGAGTTAAAGAGCTTGTTAATGCCTCGTTCGCTCTACATATCGCACATCCTCTCTCTCTCTCTCTCTCTCTCTCTCTCTCTCTCTCTCTCTCTCTCTCTCTCCTAAACTTCTAAACTTCTACATAAGTTCTAAGAGGAATCTTTGACGATCCACAGGGAATTGGAATTTCCGTCATCGAGCGCGGCTAGGTGCATCATGAAGGCGCCTTAGTAAGTCGATACCGCCGGTTTCGCTCGCGGCACTTCGCTCCATTCGCGTATTTGTATCGATGGGTCTCGGTTCACCGCATTGACTACGTAATGTCGTATAGATTACCGGGCTTTCAAACGCTACCCCGCAGCAACTCTCTGTGTACCCAGTTGCATACGCCGCCGAATTATACGCGTTACGTCCTATTGGATAAACAGGGCTCTTACGTGCCACATTTAGTAATGTATACCTAATGTCCGTCTGCTCTGCAGGATGGGTTTCAAAACAGGTATTACAAAGTGCATTTCAAAATGCGATTCTTGCATTACTTTGGGAAAAGGATTTCACACTCGAGAATTAGATTTTTTCTCAAGTGAAAGAAACTTTTATAAGAATTCAAATGTAGAATAAAATAAAAAAATAAAATAATTAAAAAATTTAATTAATTACATTACTTAAAATATATCTATATATACATAGAAACGATATTTTAATAAAGAGTATGTAAATGCATTGTAGTCGAAACTATAATATATGTCCTCGGTTTTAAAATGACAATATGATTGATATAATCTAAGAAGAATATATGATTAGAATTTATTATACGTTTTCACGGACTTTTTAGTCCGTGAAAAATTAATATATATATTATTTGTAATGTGGTTAGTTAGCAAAGTAGTTATATTTAAAGTATATATACCTTTTATAAACATGCTTATTATTTTGTCAAAGAAGATTCAAAGGATTATATTCTCTTTGCAATAAATTAAAAACAGATTAACTTATGATATTCAAAATAAATTAAGAGCAGATATAGGGCAGCCACTATGCGTGTAACTGAAATCAAGCGTAAGTAATTTAAAGGTGTTCTGATAATTTCTTATTTGTCCCATGAGCGAATGCACTTCATCTAGAATGCATGATCTATTTGGAACTAGATATATTCTTACTTCTGCACCTTTCACTTTTATAATTACATTTCGAAATTTGGACGCAATTTTTTGCAATTGCTCGATATGAGAGATGCTCGATATATTAGAAAGAAGAAATAAGCAATAAAAGTGTCTTCTCTAGTATCAGCAAGATGTACATGCGAAAAATAAAGCTTCAGATTTCTTATATCTATGAATATTTCTACGATATATGTCCTTTTAAATATATTAATCATACTGCAAAAGATTTTGCATAAAAAGTTTGTAAAGCACATCTTGCATCATTGGTGCGTAAAATCGTTGAATAATCGCATAAGTTGCCTGCAAATTCTGACGCGAATCGCATGTGCTAGCAGCAAACAAAGAAAATTACGCAATATGCAACGGCCTATGCAACGGATGCATCGAAAATCGATCGTTCGACAGGACGGAGGAGAGGGAGAGTTCATGGCGGAATATTATTGCGATTGTTTCCTCAAGTTGCGATCAGGTGTATTGCCTCCGGCCAATGCCGAATGAAATGCAACCTAATCACGTGCGAGGCGAAAAGTTTGCGATGCCACGTGCATTAAATATGCAATTTATCACGCACGAAGAGTTTCTTGTGCAACGCAATCAAAAGAACGTTTTTTCTCGAGTCACCGTATACGGTGTACCAAAGCTGGTTGATTACAAAGAAAAAGTAGCAGAATGATCAATTGGATGCAGTTATGCAATAAGAAACCAAGCGCCATTTTCGTGATTTTTAGTTTTATATTGCAAAGTGATTACGAAGCCCTATAATATATTATGCAAAAATGTCCAACTCTGATCTGTAACGTGCTGTCGCCTGGACACACACACACACAGATCAAGGGAACCACACACACACACACACACACACACACACACACACACACACACACCACACGCACACGCACACGCACACGCACACGCACACGCACACGCACACGCACACGCACACGCACACGCACACGCACACGCACACGCACACGCACACGCACACGCACACGCACACGCACACGCACACGCACACGCACACGAACACGCACACGCACACGCACACGCACACGCACACGCACACGCACACGCACACGCACACGCACACGCACACGCACACGCACACGCACACGCACACGCACACGCACACGCACACGCACACGCACACGCACACGCACACGCACACGCACACGTACACGCACACGCACACGCACACGCACACGCACACGCACACACACAGATCACAAGAACCAACTACCAGTCGCATAAACACATGAAAAAATCACACATAACACATAGAAAAAAACATACATTTAAAAAAACGCATATAACACATGGAATTGTATTTGAGAAGGATATTATAATTCGGTCATTATATTTGAGATAACATTAACGCAGAATTTTATTTCTAATGTTTCGCGAAATTTGTTCCAGCGAAAAATAAGGTTTTGGAGTTGGTTTCACATTGCAGAATTGCGTCCAATTGAAAGCCATCACCCAGTATAGAATTAAAACAACTTTGGTCGATCATAACTGATTATATGATATTATTCGTATTGCGCTAAAGTTATAATAAATTATGAAACATTGTGTGATGTATTATTAATTGTGTCTAGAAGGCAGATATTAAATAACTTATTCATTACTACCTCCTATAACGAGCGTACTCCTATCCATTTTATCCATCATTTACTATAATTTCAATCAAAGCCAAAATTTGTATCGTTATATCCATTCTATCCCGGTTGTTAGTAATTACTACTGCATATTTATTATATAATTTATATGCTATATAAACTATATAATTATATAATACCTGCTAACAGTATTAATGTTCTAGCTTTTATTTCAAAAAAAATATTTATATTCACTAAATATATAAGGGAAAGTATCTTTGATAGTTAGTCAAATTAAATATTTTTAAATAATTCGTAGTCTCTTAAATTTACGTTTGCCTTATCAAAATATCTGTCTGAATCAAAGAGAATTTCAAATCTGTTATTGCGAAATACATTCGATATTTCAGTTTAGTCATTGCAAAAGAATATATCGTATGATGTATTAGCACCTACCACGGCGTGACGTCAATTTCACTATAGTGTGACACCGAGAGTCTTCCTTCCGTGGCAAAATGCAATTTTATCGCGGCGAGGTTTGTTTGTTGTGAGATAGCGCCGCGCCGACTGCCGCTGTCGGTTGATTTCAGAATGGAGGATAAAGATAAAGGAGCTTCCCTAATGCAATATAGAGCGCACCCGCGCGCCATACTTTATCTCTCCATTCCTGTTGAATTATTCACGCGTGAACTCCGCGACGAGCATCCCCAAGAATCGCGTGCTGCAGACTTCAGAAGACGCGCTAACTTTGTAAGTCATGTCCGTTAGCTTATGAGAATTCCGTGTAAGCACGCGTTTCTGAGAGATAGAAATTTGACCTTAATTTCACGACAGCTCGACGGTATCAGAAGTGACGTCTCGAATCGCACTAATCGTTAATCGCTAATCTCGGCATTAGCCGAGACGAGCATTTACATATAAATTTGCTGTTTTTGCAAGTTTACGTCCATAAGTGATTATTATTAAAATTTTGTATTTTGAATACTTTTACAGGACTTATTTATGCGACTGCGTGATTCTATTTATTTTAGCTTTTATATATCTAATAAATTTTGCAGCTATATGTTATTTAAATATATAAATTTTATATATTTTTTTAATATATAAGAATACTGTGTCAATAATCCCGTAATAAATAAATATTTTTCATTCATTGATATATATATTTTTAAATGCACTTTGAAGTTTTACAGCGTTATTATTGTTTTAAAAAATCATATACATATACGTATACCTATATATAAATATATATCTATTTATTGTAGTTTGGAGGGCTATAAATTTTTGGTATAAAAGCATATAATCCATTTAGAAATAAATAATACCGGGACATGACGATGAATTTAGCGCACGTTGAGCCCATTTCAGTTGCACGTTTGATCAAAACGTTACGCTCAAACAAAAAACGAGAGCCGATACTGGGATTTAACGACATCAATCGAGACCGCTGAAATGGCAACGTGGGACCGTTATATAATCTATGGAGTTAAAATTTATACATCGTTCTAATTCATATGAAAGCTCGCGTCTCTGACCATGCAACTTTTATGCGTTCGAACGTGATCTAATCATTTTGTAGGGATCGCCTTTCACGTGATGTAAATAACTAAATTACGTTTAACATGGCAGCGCTGTAGTAGCTTTTTTCGGAGCTTTTTACGAAAAACGCAGAGGCGAAAGCTGATAGGAAAAAAGTTTAGCTTGTCCTTCCTGTTCTTTTTTGCAGTGTCGAGTGCACGGTGGCATTTTTTGTAAGCTGATTATTTTGAAAGTACTGTAAGTCAAAATTTAAAACCTAATAAATTTAAACTAGATACAGATGCAAATTAATACAACGACTCTGTTTTAATAAAATTTTTAAATATAATCTTTATATTTCAATAACATTTGTCTTTCTTTCAAAAAAAGTTTGAAAAAATTCTTTTCTACAGAATTTAATCTCAATCCTTATTCTTATATAAAAGTAAAAATTCTATTTAAGTTATATATACATATATATATATATATATATATATATATATATACAAAATACAACACTTTCAAAAACAATTTTCAGTATAATTTTATATCGGTCTAGCTTCGCAACGTACTTAATAACGTTATAGTTCCGACATAAAATTATAGTACTATCCGTTAGTTTTGTTTAGTGTGTGTGAATATACACAATGTAAATTAATTGCAATGTTGAAAAGTTATTTTTGTCAAAATCGTTATAAAGATTTAAGAATAAAAATTAGAAGTAGAAAGTAATACCGCGACATTTTTTTTTTTTTTTTTCAATTGAGTTGGTGCGATATCGCCGATATCTCGGGGCACTCTGTGGACGGGTGGAAAATATTTGTAACACGTTGGTGAAACTTTTCTCGCGAGATTTTACCGTAGCCGTAAAGGAATGAGTGGGGTAGCGTGACACGGGACAGCAAAACCACAGAGCTGAGAAACGAAACTTCATTTGAAAGCGAGACGTAATACAACGTTCCGTTCGACTTGGCGAAGCGACGAGACGTCAACGTCTGTTCGAGCTGGTGAACTAGCTACGTTTAAGCGACCGTGTTAGAAGTGGCACAAGCTCTATTAACTTTTCAAGGGGAAGCTACAAACGCGACGCTGATTTGTATTAGGCGTGTTCACGCGACGTTGCGTCGTGGTGTGCATACGAACGTTGCAAAACATATTTCCTCCTAGAAACTTAACCAAGTAAAGAAATTGATGTGTTGTGCGCAGATGTTTTATAAATCGATGAAAGCGAGAGGCCGATATTAGAGAAAATCAAAAATATTCTATTATGATAAAAGCGACATTTCCATAATATAATCACACGTGTGGAAAATAGTTCTGGATTTGCATTTTCGTACAAAAAACTCTTCTGGTAATAAGAAATGCGCTTCTGAATTTTATCGACTATTCCGTACAAAAATTGTAAAAGTTAATTAAAAATATTTATGTATATATCAGGAATGGCATGGTATGCTTTCTATTTACATATATAAATCCACATAATTTTTGGATTTAAAAACATTTGGTATTTAATCATATTCAAAGTATTACTCATCGGATTTTTCTCTTTCAGCATATAAACGCAGATTAAGCATCGTCGCTTTTGCAAGGCAACTAGGTTATAAAAAGCATTGACCTAAAAAGTAGAAGAAGCGATAAAGAAAAAGAGGGTGGAAAACGTAAACAGGTCGAGCGTTTAAAATAAAGTGTAAGCGAAGGAAAGTCTCGACGTCTCCATGAAATCAAGTTGCGGAACTTTTATTATTTATTTGTTAGACAAGACGGCGTAAATATCACATGGCTGACAGGTCATCTCAAGGTACGTCAGAACTGTCAACTGTCAGAGAGTTGAAGAGACAAAGCATAAGACAACTGACAACTTTTCCACTCGAATTAACTGTAACAATATACTTTCACTTCCGAAAGAAGATATATAAAAATGAGTAATTTCGTTCATAATAATTTCAAATTTATGCTTAATTTCATAGAAACTTTTTGAAGCTTAATAATTTTGCAATTCTTGGCTATCATGATTTTACGATACTTATACGGTTTTTATGCACATTTTAATTTTATTATGCTTTTAAACTTTTTCATAATTTAATATAAATAACTATATTTATATTAAATACCGTTTTCAGCTTTGAGCTGATACTATTAGAATCTTGTAGAATATTCAAGTATTATATCAATTTATTTTGAAGATGCATGTCAGCAGAACTATTTTCTATTTAGAAGTGATTATGATTAGTTAATTATGTAAATTAAGGAGACATTAAATTTTATATTACTAAATAGCATTATTATTAAATTGTTTTGTTTTATTTTAATATTTTCGTAAAGATATATCTAGATTCGAGATCGAGTTTATTTAATTTAGTAAAATCTATAAAGTAAAACGATGTCAATTTAATCCGATAGAACAGAATTCAATCAGAACTCTCGGTAAGCTGGAAGAACTAAGCTCTCTTCTGACTTGATGAAAAAAAATTACTCGGTGTCCTTTGCTGCCTTTCGCGACTTTTCGTTTAAAAACATCGAGGCTGCAAGAGCTTCCTGATGATCAAGAGAAAAACCCTTTCCGACTTTTCCTCAACTTGCAAAAAGCGCGAGTCATGAGTTCGCAGGGAGCTTCGTATTCCTTGAGAAAAATGTGGCAGCGATTCGAATTGCCGATTTCTTCGAATAGAATTGCCCTGTCTCGACTACGCAGCAATGCGATATTTCCGAGAGAGCTCGTAAGCATGATTTTCCGCCGAATGCGTCTAGCTTCGATTCGCGGCGACACCCTCTGAAGTGTCGTAAAAGATTCGCGATTCCTCGAGCGGGTAAATGAAGTTTGCGGTTGGCGGAACAAACCGAATTGCGATAACGGCGAGAGCAAACGGACAACTACCATATGGCTCACAAGTAACAAAAATGAAGTTAAAATAAAACGTATGTATCTTTAGATTTTGAGAGATGCTATATAAGAATAATCGTAGAGTAAGTTTCTAGAATACACATACACACACATGATAAAAAGTAATTATAAAATTGAATAAAAATATTCCTCTTTCGCGTATCTACTTATGCATCACTGGCACTATATGTCAACGAATATTCAAAATGTATAACTTTTCTTTTCGAGTAATAGACTGATTCTTGCTCTCAAAATTAGAAATTATTATAACTTTATTTATTATAACTACTTTACAACTAATTAAAATTACTATAAATATATAACGTTATATTAATACAGAGAGAGGGAGGGAGAGAGAGGGAGGAAGGAGGAGGGAGAGAGGGAGGGGGAAGGGGAGGGGGGAGAGAGAGAGAGAGAGAGAGAGAGAGAGAGAGAGATTTGTTTATATTAATTAATATATATAATAAACTTATAAGAGAGATGCGTATATTGTTTACTATAATATCTCCATAATGTTTTATAAAAACGATATTATAAGATATTATAGATTGGCAATATAGAAACAGTGATTTGTTTGTTATTTATATTTAAAAATTTCTGTCTATTATGATGAAGACACCAATTCATATTTGCACGCCGCGCATTGAATGTTTAATTATTCAATTTATATTATATTAAGTATGATCTGTACGGAAATAAATTTTTAAATTAAACAATCACATATTTGATATTCCATTCGTGACATAAATATGAGCTAAACATATAAATTCTATTATTATTATAAATTATATCTTATGTTTAATATACTGAGATTTGTTTCAGCAAAACATATTTTGTTAATATAAAAAGTTGTCGCAATTAGTAATTTAAACTTTTCCCAAATCAATAAATTGCACTTTAAATATCTGTCTGTCTCTCCCTCTTTTTCTCATTTACATATTTTCTTTTTAATAAAATATTTGATGATGTTATTACGCTGTCGATTTGTAATACTACAGTTGGTACATACATATATATTTTCACTGCAATGAGAAATTTTCAAACATTCCAAGTGTGTGAAATATAAAAGAAAATACAAATATTTGACATACTTGTGTATATAAATAATTCGTATTTTCTTTTCTTTTATAATTATATATATTTAGTTAAATATATTAATATAAAGTATAGCATATGTATGTATATTGCATTGCGTAAAAATCACGCATCCACGTAATTGCGTTTATATATACCGATCTGTCATTTGTTATTTAATTTCGTAATAATTAAAAATAATTAGTTTCATAATAAATAAAATAATAAATGATAAATTGCTCACAATTGTTCTTGATTTTTCCGCCGTTGTCTAATGCCTCCCAGACCTCCTTCTCCTCCTTCTAGGTTCCTTTTCTGTACAACACTCACTCACGAAAATACGATTAATTACAATCGCGCGATACTTTATGCGGCACTTCCAATGCTAATAGCGTCTATTTATTATTAATAAATCGTCGATATATCATTTTCCCTTACATATATCATTCGTGCTCCGGCGTGTATTTGTTCTGCATTTGATACGAAAAAAATGCCAGGCAAATTATATCTGAATTTATAGAAAGATCTTATAAATATAATGTAAAATATATATACATAAATTCGTGTATTAAAACAACGATTATCGCCTTAAATATTACAACAGTATAAATTATTTACAATTTCTGTCTCTTATCTTTTCAATCTCTATTTTGAATAAACCACCCAAAGATACTTGCTTTAATAAGTAATCACTACGACATGTTCACGAGTCGTTGATTACGGGAGTTCATAATAAAGTATCGACTGTTAATCGTTAATTGTTCATAAAACGATCGCGTCTTCTATTGCTTGTAATAACAATGTTTCGAAGAGTAATACGATGCAGAGTATCGTCTCGCGCCGCGCTGCGCACAAACACAAAGCGATCATGTGTATGGCGCGCCGTAAGCTGCGTAAAAACAAACGCCGAGTATTGCGTGTCAAGCAAAACAAAATATTTAATACTTTACATTCTTACAAGATGTATCTTGATACTGAATATACATTATTTTGTGCACTCTAAAATACTTATTAATAAAAAATTGTTACATCACGCAGTATTACATTATTTGAATTATTTGTATCACTCGATTTAATAATTTATTTCATGTTCTTCATCGTTCTTTATCGAAAATGATAAATAATTATGTTTTAATCAGCGAACAAATCAAAGTACGATGCAAGATATATTCAAAATTAAGCAATTACATTTAATTAACAGTCAAAAAATAATTACTATATGTAATTCTCATTATGTAATTCTCCCGAAATATTTTGTCTTGATAACTAGATATTGTTCCAACACATTTATGAGTCATGCAGGCTAATAATCGTTATTTGTTACTTATAAGAAATGTTCATGTCTCGATCAATAAAACAAAAGACAAAACTTACGACACTTTTTATTGCGTTCGAGATTCATCGCATGAGTGGCAACACAACAAACTTATATGTAACGGCGCGCTATATGCGTAAGAAGAACGTCGTGCGCCGTCGAAATATTTAAATAAATGTGCATGTAAATCGAATATTATGTTTCTTACATTGCAAATTAATGTCAATGAATGGACTATTACTGCATATTAACTCTAGCGTTTAGTTGAAGGATAAAATTTACATTACTTTGGTCAAAGAAATATTAATATAAATTAATTCATTTCTATTATTTCTCTCTTCCTTCCTCTGTTTATATCAAATTTTGACGTTTTGCGAGAAGATCATTTTATTAAATATGATCTTCATCTTGTAAATTTAATAAATCAATAAAATTAAATCTTTATCCTTATCTTTTTTTTTGTCCATGCATTAAAGTTATATAATTTTACTGCATATTTTTATCAAAATGGTATTTTACGACATTTTACGGTTTCGCGACATATAATAATTATGAGTTTACGTTTAGTACTTATGGAATCATTTTTATCCTATCAGATTGGATACTTTCCGAGGAATATTTTTTAAAATGTGATTGACTCAATCGACAGCGCTAACATTATTGCAGCAGAAATAATATTGATCCTGATGTTTCATAGTATAATCTATGCAGGAGTGCCTTTCCCCGCAGAAATCTACGCGATTTCTATATTCATATGATATTGCAGATACCTATCCTGTGATCATTCGCCCACTGTACACGGTTATCCAGCAAAGTGGAATATTTTGTCTTTCCAGAATATATTCCTAGGTACTGTATTTTTTGTCTTGCCATTGTCCAGTTTTCGTGAAATAAGGAAAGATGTTACTGACAAGTTGTAACAACATAATAATAATAAGCAGCAATTTTGATCAAAGAATAAAAATTAAGAATAAAATACTTCAATAACATAGAACTTTTTAAATTAAAATTACTTAAAAATAAAAAAGAGATTAAAAATTAGTATACTATCGTTTAGAGATAATTAAGTTTAAATTTTTGTTTGCAAATGTACGAATAAATTGTTGTTTGCAAAAGTATACGAATATAATCGCTTAAATGCAAGATAATCAATATTAATTTGGATAAACGCTCGTTTAACCAGGGATTTGTAAATGATACTTGGTATAATGTCATAATTGATCGTAGTTAAATAATGCGGCTGAATAAACTTGCTCCTTTATAACTTATGCTATTTCCTACATTACGCACGAATAGTCTCGCCCGTAACTTTAACGCGATAATTACATCCAGAAGTATTTGCTCCTGAAGCAAATGTAATTTGACGTTTATTATAATGCAACCAGTCCGTATTCATTATGGCAGCGTTCATTCAACGATATATTTTGACACACATATGAATCCGTTTATCGTCGCGACCTGATGTGACCATATTTCACCAATAAATTACTAACCCATGGAGCAAAATCTCTCTCATCTCGACAAGAACATAATTCCATAATAATAACATAATTATCCTCGACGTTACCGTACAAAGAGCAATTTACATTTCCTTTCAAACATTCGAAATGGCCATTGTGGATATAATTGCAACACGAAAACTCATTTTATTGTGTCCGTGTGAAAATAGAAATGCTATTACAATTTAACAATAATTTAATATTTTACTGGACTATTATCAAAACCTGTTATTGGCAACATTAAATTTTTAAAAGGACAAACAGATATATAGATATGGAGGGGTAAAAGTCATAGTGGTGCAAGTCAAAATTTTTTAAATTTTTTCTCGCGTGCATAGATATGCAATCTATACAATATATAAATTGCATCTATGCACACAAAAAAATATCTTTAAAAATTTGACTTACACCACTGTGGTTTTTACCCCTCCATATATACTCTTTACACGATCGTGATCTAAGAAAGGAAATAAACCTTGATCTGGCAGCAACATTTGTAACGCGAATGCTCATTCGAATTAATTAGTTATTCCTCGTCCGTCTTCCAGCATCGTGCGTGACTCGAGTCACATGTGGCGCGATGCACTTGCGTAAGCCTTCAAAATTAGCGAAGTTCGCGGGTTGCAGCTGGGACGCGCGGAACGTCCTTCGTTAACGCTGGAGCGTGCAAACTCGAGCGACGTGGTTCATTACACACGTATTTGGGATTACCGGAAATAATCGGACAGCGACCGTTGCAATCGGATTAATTCGCATGCCGTTGGCGGCAGGCGCACGCTGACGGTTCGTTACCGTCGACCGTTCACGTTTGTTTCGTTTCTTCTTCATCGCCGATCGCGTTTGACAGCTGTAATCTTTCCTTTTTAATGAACACGTATCATTGCGCGTCACCAACAAAATTTCATTCATTACCACTACTTCTGATGATCGAAACAGAAAAAATTATGAATTCAAATTGTCAATGTGATTACTAATATGCAATTTATACATATGTTCATTTATCTGACTTTTGGAAAATTAATAAATCATTTAGATTAGTTTAGATATATTTTGCAAATTTAAACATAATTTTCATTCAAATCTACTTTTGGAGTTGGTTGATTATTCTTGCTTAGAAACAAAATGTAAATTTAAACTTTACTCAAGTCTTATTTGAGTTTTATTTATATGTGATTCGTGTCCTATTTCAGTTCTAATCGATTATTATACCATTTAACATTTTAAAGTTTCACGATGGTTTAATTTAAGTTCGAGTTCAATCTATTAATGTTGCACCTTCTAAATCGTGTTTTAACAAATTCCGTAACGTTTATGATAGGAGGAAAGAAAGGAAAAGGGAGAGGAAAAGGAAGAGCAAGAAACAGAGGGAGGAGAGGAAAGAGAAAGAGAGATGGAGAGAGAGAGACCAACAAGTGCACATCATAATCTTAACTTAATCTGAGCTTTTCATCAAGTTAAAAATTGATAATTTTACCTATTCGAGAGTATTAGATAGATATTGCGACATACTGTGTTAAAAGTTTCGCTAAATCTGTTATAAAAGGTGCAAAACGCGATGAAAATCGTATAAAACGTGCAAACAAACGTGTCATGTATTTCATTACTATTAAATGTCACGCATTACAAGAGCCACGCACCAATGAGAGAGATTTCACTTCACGAATGCGTTAAAGCATACGAATGATAAACGACTTTTGCGTTTGATATCAGCATTTGAAACATCCGTACATTAATGTATTTGATTTTATTATTTTGGTGTCACTTTCTGTCGCGCATAATATGCAATTTTTCGATGGGACCAATTATTTGCAGTACGTACAACGTGACTCGAAAGTAAATTCAATAGCACTCACACGTATACACACAAAAGGTAGAACTATTTACATAGATTATACATCGTAGCTGCATCTGATTGCGCGGCTAGATGCAAGTTTCGTCTGCGATTCAAAGCATTTGACTTTTGATGTATGCGCGATGCATTGCATATAAATTCTCGTTCGGCTACATGTCCAGATGCACGTCTATGCAGACAAGCTATATAATTGCATTTTTCTAAAAAATTACAGGTTATACAAATTTGCAAATAAATACAATTTACGATTCGTAGAAATATGTTAACCTTTCTACGAGTTATTGCTTGTTCTAAAGTAACGTGTTTCGCAATATATAATTAAGCTTTAATTAAATTTTTTAAAGATATAAGATCTTTCCATATTTAATCTATAAAAAATAATATTTCTAAAATTGTACTGAAATTGCTTAATATTTTTATATTTAAGAAGTAGGAAAATGTAAATCTCCAAAATTTCATTTTTTCGGAAATATATTGCACAACTCCTGAATCATGAACGATTTTTCATGAAACATGGAACAAAATGAATTAAATATACATGCACGTACAAAAAAATCTTTAAAAAAATAATTAATTCTTAATTTACTCCAATGCTGCCATTACTGAAAAAATTGCTCACATAAAAGTATATTGTGTAACGCATGTCTATTGCATTATTAAATTTTAAGTATACTTATAATAATAATTATTATTATAATTATTGCTAAAAGCTTCAAAATTTGGTCTATTCTGCAATTTATTGAACTTGTTCTTAATTACTGCAATATAAATATATTAAAACTGTATAATCAAATATTATTGAAAAACTACTGATATCTTGACAATCTTTTGTTCTTAACGTGGTTCTCATTATTTACCGTTTAGAGATAAAATTAGTGCCATTTAAAAAAATATAAAAAGGACCGTAAAATAGGTTTTTCTTTTTACCGACCTAAAAGTGTCGTTTCTCTTTATTGCGTACTTAAAGAAAATAATTTGGTTGGGAAGCGCTTAAATAATGGTTACTTTACCTCCTCCTTTAAAAGGCGCTTGGCGTCTTTAGATTCTTCAAGCAACCTTTAGCCAGCGAATGGCCCACTAAACCTACTTCGTTTAAATTCGGAAAAGTGTAACACGAAAATTGTCTTAAAGTTTCGTAGAAACGAATACGGCAAGTAGAATTGGAATTTTTAGAGCAGTTTCAAGATAATATAACTATAAACTGTCTACTTTGCGTACTTATAGATTTTTGTAACTGTAGTTTATTCAAATGCTTCTTATGCTTTTTGATCGTAAATGTTGGATTCATTAAATCCAAGCTAAACTTTGATCGAGAGGATTATAAAAGTGCGGATCAATGCAAAGTCGATTTCGAATCGAAAGATGAATTCCGAATGTGCAATGATTCTTCCGGAAATTAAGACGTATTATAGGGAGAAGATCGCGAAAGTACTCTGCAATTCATGAACAGCACGATGACGTTTAATTACGACATTTGAAACAGTAAAGTTTAATACGCGGACTGCTTATTACAATCTAGCATATAAAACTTTATATATTTGTGTGCCTGCGTCTTCCTCAACTTTTGGATGATTTCCATCGTCGAAACTCATCAAATCGACGATATAAATTCTCAGAACGTCTCTTATGTCTGGCAGTAATGGCAATAAAAATGAAATATGACAGAAAAATATGATATAGTCATGATATTAATGTAAATCGGTCGTCGAAGAAATTCTTCCCAATTATTGGAAAACTGGAGAAAGCAATGAACCGTTACAGGCGGAGAGAGAGGCGGATAGCACTTTATCAAATGGACAGTCTTTCTCTTTTTCTTTTTCTCGGAAGGGCAGGGGGAGGAAGAACACGTAAGATTACTACGTACCGCAAGCAGGTTTATTTGTAACGGTTATTCAACCGAGTGCTAATGAATCAATAATGGCTGCATCGATCGTACAAACTCGACGAGATCGCGCGGTTTATGTACGTGTAGAGCGATTTCATTCGGAATCGTCGTCAGTTGAGCAGGCTTCCTTTGTATTTTGCGCTCTATCGCTCGTATTGTTTCCCCATGTTCCGACAAGCGTGCTTAATCCGCTCGGATTACTCGGATGATGCTGGTAAAAGATGTGCTTCTATTTTTCTTCAACAGTTTCGGGCTGTGTACATCGGGATTTATACGCACGTTTGTAGATAACGGATAATTAAAAATAATGACGAGATTGAACATTATCATTAAATATAAATAGAAAACTTCTGTCTTTTTTCATTATTTGAATATTTCTGTAAGGAATGTTACTATAAATTGAGTAAAGAAAATGTCGTGGACCGGAAAGATGGTGTTTTCGTCTAATAAGGTAGCTAAATTTAACCCTTAAATGCCACACCTCTCAAGAATCTTGTAAATGACACATGGGGTCTAAAAGACCCCAGCATGAAAAATGTCTCCTTACTTATTAATTTTTTTTGATATTTAGTTATGAAAATTATTTTCAATGTTGTTCAAGGCTTAGAAAAGAGAATAAAATGCTTATATTGTTAAAATTTCAATTTCAACATAGTATAAAAAATTAAGATCGCCAACAGTTAAAATATTGGCTCCAAAATAAAAATAAATAAAAAGTAATAAATAAATAAATATGAGCTCCATTTTTGGCGGAAACATTTGAAAATATATCATTGTAAAGGGTCTGGGGTCCGCTGGACCCCGGGTGGCATTTAAGGGTTAAGCTACTTTGTGCTTCACCACTTTCTTACTTTACATGGAGCTATTGTATATACGAGGTTATTGCAGCTTAATCCGATGTTCACCTTTATACCCTTAGAAAAGCCTATTGAGAAATTTACTGGCTTTCGATATAATCTCTCAAAATGAAATCTATTTGTCGCGTCAACTCCGTTGCTTTATCAATTCATTGTCTTCGTCAATGCAAGTTCAGCAAGCCCATGGTTCATCACGACGAAAAATCGATTTGAGATATCTCTATCGTCCGTTTTATTTCGATTGCACGATTTAATATGTACTCAATGATCAGGCTGTCTCTATGAAATATATACCGCAATGTATACCTATACCCCACATTGAAGTTAAACGAAGTTTAACATGGACGCTCACAGCGACAAACGTTTATTCGAGTACGTAATTTTATAGCAAATTCGACGCCGGGATTGCTACGAGTTAAACCTAATCTACCCGATGCGATAATAACAATCCATAGACCACGAATGATGTACATGTGTTTACTGCATGCGATTAAACGTGCAAGTTATTTACAACATATAATAAAAGAGCAGTACAAATTCCTTACTCTTATTCCTTACTTACATCAAAATACTTGTGATTATATATTCCAAACAAATATTTCTATCATTTTAAACATAAACTTGTAAAAGTTTGGAAATAATTTGCAAAGATATAGAAGAAATTAAAGCGGTTTAGCACTAATTAATAATACAAATGGAAAAACAATTTATATGTTTCACAACAGAATAAGCCGATTTAGAAAAATGGTTTTCCGGAAAAGTCGCATTTTATATTTTATATTCTATATTTAGATGGTTTATAATTAGCAATAACGTAGACATTGAATAATGATCGATTGTATTTCTGCTAAACGATGTAAAATTGTAAAGTCACTATGGCAGATTTATTTATGTAAGACGAATTTTAGTTTAAAGATGTATATACAGTAGTTTGCGGTGAGTACTTGTATATATACCTCTCTCATTATACATAGGTCGCGAAAAGACTCGTTAATTTCCACTAAACTCGAGCGCTTAATAAGATACCGATAGATCTGCGTCTAATCAAGGCCGCTTTAATTACAAGTGTTTAAGAACAACGTTGGGCAGAAGCTCCCGTTTCCCACGATATCATCTGTCACAAGCCACCCGTGAAATAATTAGCCATTATCCAATCCTTGTGGTTCGTTGCCGGGTATTCTAGGGCAACCTCGCGAAAAGTTGGGTCATCCGAGGTAAACTTAAAGTAGAATACTATAATACGGCGCACACAAATATCGTCGCAACAGGCGCAACTTAAGAGACGGCGCGGCGTTTAATTTCGCTGCACTGGCACACAGGCGATCGGGATCGGCGAAGTGCAATTGCAACTCTCTTAATTGCAACGGCAGATAAATACGCCGGCGTAAATTAGGGAGTTTCTGGAAACTTAAAGCGTCGCGGCTGCCGACTAAATTGAGCGATTCAGAACTGGAAGGAAATCATCTCGGGGCATTGTGCGACTGCGACTGCGATCGTCAAAGATTCGTAATGACTCGCAAACTCGAACACGGCCCTTGATGACTTGCAAAATGCAGTTCGCGGAATCGTATGCTACTAATTCGAGTGGGAAAGATTTGCTATTATTCACGATTAACGCTTCGACGCTGTATCTTTCCGCATAAGTATATAGCTACTTTGCATTTTCGCGCGCTATGTTCTAACGTTTATGACGGTGAAAGGTTTAATTTCCAGAACAGTTACGAATACAAAAATACAAAAAAACGTTGCAAAGTTAGCAATTACATAAGTTAAAAATTATTAGGAGTCATATAAATATAGATACGTATGATTAAACAGCTTTCCAAAATTAATTAGCTAAAAAATAAATAAAACGAAATTTCATTCATGTAATAAGTTGATGTATAAAGTATTTCATTATAAGTTAGTATACCTATAAAAATTTTTGTAAGACAAGCTCTCTGGGGTAAGATACGTAATGCGGGAAATATCATATAAAAGGCACCTGGTGTTCTAAAAGGTTCGCTTCTAGATGATATGGTCCATTTAGCACAATGGTTGAGCCAGTCCTGGCTATGTTGGTTCACCCAAATCCCAGCGAGACGAATTTGCGAGGAAAGGGGACTGAAATGGGTCGCTTTGGATGCGGAGAGATATCGCCGCTTATAGATCTGCACATGTATCTTGTGGCTGGACGGAGATAATCTAACTATCATAACGAGATAAACGATCCTGGGAGGGACCATAATTGCCGTAAGAGTGACAAATACTCGCATCCTGTTCCCTGGAAACTGCATCGCGTCCTGATCGTACGTCGCATGATGACAGAAATTCAGGAGGTTCGAAACAAGAATGTCATGCGTCAACTATACAGAAACATCTAAAATATATAGATTTTTAACACTTACTTCAGACGACATATAATTCGTATCAAAATTCAGGATAAAATTTTATTTAATTTTATTGTAGTGTAAAAATCATTTTTAAAAAATTAGAATACACTCATACGTACAATATATCTAAAAATAGACACATATATAACTCAAGTAGAATTCTATAATCTGATATAATTATAAATCGTCTATACGATGAGTTATAATACTACAAAATTTGATAAAAAGTTAGGTACATGCGTAAATGCTTACACAATTGATTCTATTTTTTCATGCGTATTGTAAGTCAAAATAATAATAAAACTCTATATGGGAAACCACTAGCTTATGGCTGTGAATTCTATGATAAATTAAAGCGATATTTTCCTCGCAAAAAGTTATGGGCAGAGAATAAGTAAATTGAAACAACGAAGTAAATCTCTAGAATTTATCAAAGTGACAATTTGCCTGACTGATATTGTACCTTACAAGTAGAAGTGTTTGATTGATATTTGAAATATATTACACATGATACGCGATAATGCCAATTACTGCGCTTTAATTCAAATGTATCTTTAAAATATTCAATAAGTAATCAATTAGTAAAAACGCATGTTTTTAATTAAGCATTTAAAGTTAATGTTGCGTTATATCTCCAACATTTTTGTAATTTATTAAATAAAATAATTGATAAAAAATTATGTTGCATTTTATTCCGTTTTTATTGGAAAAGTTTGATCGAATGATGAACGTCAGATTTAAATCGAACCTCCTGTCGAATGATGGTACTCGTACACAATTTTGGAGCTTGAAAGTTGTACGAGGGAAAAAAAAGAAAAAAAAACCGTAAAAGAGTGATTCGATCTGACATAGATATCCATATCTACACCGATTTTGAAGGATCGTATTGCTTCGTATTGATGGCCACGAATTTCGCAATTGATTTGTGGATGCCTGGCTGCACCAAGGACGGGCTGCAGTACGAAGGAGGGAGAAACCAATTAAGCCGTCAGTGCGTTAACGCGTGTCATTCGCTCCCATATTGTAGCCAAGTGTGACCAATCGTGACAATGAGACTTAATTGCACGAATAATAACGGCCATTGTTCTGACGCCGCTTAATATTATTTTCTGTCTTCTGTCATTTCGCTCATCGTTTCATGTCGGACGTGGCATATATTATTACAAACGAAGAATGACCACAATTTTACCTGCGCGGCTTAACGTCAAATAAACAAATATTATTCCATTGCGATATCACCGCATTTTGATGTCTACATGTTTCAAAACGAATATGACGTTGCAATTTAATTAATTTTGGAAGCTATTTACATCCACGTCATCATAAAAGTAAGCTTGATAAATCAGGAAATTTCTGCAGTTGAAAATTATAAATAATTAGAAGATTACGTAATTAAATCGACATTTTATCGATGTGTGTGTGTGTGTGTGTAATTTATCAAAAAAATTTTGTTGGTGTAATAAATTATTATATTAATATAGCACATTGACGATTATCCTAATATTATCTATATAGTAATTTACGTTGCAGAGAATATAATAATTGAATATTGAATAAAAAAATTCACGATATATGACTTTATTCCATACGTATTCTATTTCGAATTTTCGAAGCTTTCTGCAAAGTTTTCATCAAAGTTACCACTTCCAAAGTTTTGCACGAATTATTCCGTGGATTCCCGTAAACTCCTTTCACAACGCGGGACGCCCTTGCATCTTGACATAAAGGCTCCCCCCCGTCTCGCGTAAGATGAAATATTTTGGCTTACGTAAACGCAAAAGCCTGCCTCCGAAACACGCGGTTATTACGCGCAAAGGAGCGAGTGCAGGGAAGTGAAGGATGCAATGGCGTAAGAATATTGCAACGATAATGAAAACATCACAGAGTAATTATTTCTGCACGTCTCTCTTCTGAATATTATAGAGACTATGTATCTGCGTTTTTGAATATATGTATATATTCAAATAATTTAGCCATTCTTGAACTTACAGTCGTGTTTTTTTGGCAAATATATAACTCAATATCTTCATGAAATAATTTTACATTAAGTCCCGAAAGCTTTAGGCAGATTAAGTGTTACAGAAGCTAATAACATATAAACTAATAAAATATAATGCATAGCAAAATTTATGTTTAATAAATTTTATAATTACCTTTAAAAATTTAACTTGTGATGTAAAAAACAAGACCAATTTCAAGCGTTTTTACAAAAATTGAATTATGGAGTAACTAAACAGTTCTGATAAATAAGCGTTCAATCAAATTTAATTAAGGAAAAATTAATTTTGAGTTTCGCAAAAAAATTCGTTATTAAAATGTTTCACGATACTAATGAGACACCTTATATGGAGACCATATATAGAGTAATGCAAAAAAATTCTGAAAACGTTATATATATACTAGAAAGCGTTATATACTATACGCCTACGTTTGTATTCCATTTTTATCAACAAAAATTTAAATCGATGTTTAATTGCTAAGCTATTTAAGATCAAATCTTAAAAGACACTCGAATTTGGAATCTCTAAACATGGCGTTGTGTGTGTATAAGTCTCATAATAATCTCGATTATCCTATTTTCCAAACAGTTGAAAATTCAAGGGTGCTATTATGCAAATCTGTGTCAAGTCACGTATATCGACTTTTAACGAACAAAATAATAGTCTTGTAATCTCTTTCGTAGTTTTTTGTGCTAACAAAAAAATAACGAAATGTTACGTATATCGAGATCCAATAATGCATTTAACAATTAATATGCGAAGTAAGAATAAGTGATATTTCAAGTGATTCCTTTCGTGATACAAACAAGAAAACACAAATAGTGATTCTTTTTGTCTAGTACCGTCTAGTAAATCTTTTATCAACTAGATGGTTAGTCAGAATTCTCTGAAATTCTGGCTCTTCCAGAATATTTTTTCGAGAATGCTTTTATACCTGCTTTATAGTATATATCCCAGTTTTTAAGAACTATTGAACAGTACATGTAGCAACACATTAGTAACAACACTAATGTGTATGAGCTACAAGTACACATGGGAGAAGCTTATTATTGTTATACATATATTGGAACAATGCCATAAAAAGGGACATGAATTAAAAATTGTTCCACATCTTTTTATCTTTTTATCAAAAGTTTATAAAACTGTTCTCTTCAGAATTGTATCAAATAAATCCTTTTTACATCAAATAAATCTAATTTCTCTTATATTTTTATAAATTATATGTGTATTACATATACAAAGAAAAGAGAGAAAGAGAGAGAGGAGGAGTGTGATATACCTCAGAATATCTAAATTTTACTCAATATCTTTTAAAAACATATGAAATTAATTGTTTATTAACGAAAATATACTTATAACTTTGAAGTAATACTGGAACATAAAAAGTTTAATAATTTTTATAAACTAACTTTCAGGAAAAAAAATGTTAGACAAAATGATATTCTTCAATTAATCTCAAGCAAATTTTACTTCGACAAAATTTTAGCTTAGTTATAAAGACACCAAGTTAACAATAAGAAAGTTGTGATAAAGAGATAATCATCTTCTTTATTTATTAAACAAAAACCAAAGAAAAAACTTTTCTATTAAAAGATAACGTAATAGATATAAGACCTTTTGTACACAAGCTTCTTTTTACGCAACATATCGAAATCTGATTGAAGTTCCTAATAATAATAAATTAGAAAAAAGTAAAAAATGTATTGTAATATCTTGCTTATACAAAAGTACATAAATATTGTAAAAAATTGCTGTATTAGAAATTGCTTTATTAGAAATAAAGCGTTTGATATTACGAGAGCATTCTTATTTAATTACATTAAATATAATATTATTATTCTTATTATAATATTATTGTGCATGCAATAAAATCACGCACAAGGGGTATGTCAAGCATGTGTACATATGTTTTAAACAGAAATATGTTAAAGATTTGCCAACGTTTCTCTTCAAGAGAATTCCAAGCGCTCTTACAAAGATTGAATTACATTTCATTTTCCGCGAGTTTCGCGTAATTTAAAATCACTGTCCAGCGACGGCGGTGGCCATAACACTGACTGTCCACGGTCTTATTTATGATTGCGCCGTGTCTGGCATTCTCGTCTCGGCAAGAATGACTTATACCCCTCTTAATTAAAAGTTTGATTAAAGCAAATCTCCGCGGTAAAATCTACAAGGTCAAAATTGGGTCAACATGGCCTTTTACGTACTTCTCAATACAATCCCTCTTTTTTACCACGTAATAATACTCAATAACGCGTACAGGTATAACAAAAATTTATTTCCTCTTGTGCTTTAAAGCTCGTGTTTTAACGAGTAATTGTTCTTTTCATTCAAAAATAGAACTATTTTAAAATTTTAATTCAATGTTTTTTAAACTTATTTTAAACTATTAACATATAAATGACTTGCAAGATTTAAATATATAAATTTGCATTAAGAAGTAAAATAAACTGCCTTTAAAAATGTATTTTATTACAGAAAGAGACATGTTCTTCTCCATTTTTTTTTTTCAGAAAAATGACGATGTTTGAGCTGCGTCACTTTCGAAGCAAAGTACAAATATAAAAGTTTAAAACACTATATAACATGTATATAACCATATTGTTTGTACTTTTATATACCATTCCTTAGTAAAGATATATCTCCACATGAGATTGTACTATTTTATTCATATCTTTATGCCTTCCACCGTACTGATATGTGCCAGGGTGCCGTTGCTGACATGGCCATTTCGCTGAATGAAACATCACATCAACAAGGCTTCCAAAATCACTAATATGAGATCTTAACATATAATACATAATGCAATACAAAATTTAAAAATCACGATCGTTAACACGTGAGGAAATAACATATGAAACATACGCTTTCATATATATTAATTGCATCAACTATCATATGTGATAGTAAATAAAAAATATTGTCTTTATTAAGAGAGATTTAAACAGATATCGATTTTTATTTATCGTCAATGGTAATAATGGAATACGAAATATATCGAGACCATCAATAATTGACTAGGTACATCAGTGTTTATCGTGCTCCATTATATATGGCTTGGTCGTTGACACTGCTGTTGCCTGGCAAATCTTTGCCGGCCAATTATCATTTTCACTCTCTCGTCGGATTTGTGATTACGTTACTGATTACGTCGACCAAAGCGCATTCATTAACCTACCATCGCAGAATAACCAACGTGGAATCTATTATACCATATCGTGAACTGGGACAAATTTAAACCACAATGTTGTTCCACGTTTAGTATTAAATGATACATATTCATAGAACTAATACGTTTCATATAAATGATAACATATATATGTAGGATATATTACGTGATGCTTATATCTCCTACGTAAATTATTATTATATTGATGTATATGTACGACACTGCATGTTAAATTTAGAGTTAAATTAAACTCAATTTTGAGTAATTTTTAACTATTCTATAGGTTGCCACTGCTCCTACTCAATAGGTAAAATTAATTTAACTAAAACAATGTTAATTTGACTAAACCAATAGAGTTAAAATAATCTTATTTTGTTTCAAACTAATAAATTTTGACGCACATGGTAGTTAAAAATAACAATATAAATCTAACTCGTGGTATTGGTTTAAATTTCATCCTCTAACTTTTAACAATGAAGTAGAATGCTTAAATTATAAGAGAATATTTGTAAAATATGCATTCGAATATATCAGTATATAGTAGTTAACTAAAATTAAATTCCATTTTAAGCAGCATCTAACTTTCTAACTAATAAGTTTGCTGATGCTGGCATGTTTTTATTTTGTAAGTCTTTTAAACTGCTATTTGCAACAAATTATAAGTGCTTAATAATAAAATAATGATCATGTTTATTAAATAATGATAAAATGACATTGTATACTCCCGAATTTTATTGTCGAGACAAATAGGGCAATTCGGGCTTTAAACTAACACAATCACGTGAGAGTTTACGAAAGGCCAACTAGTATCCGAAACTAGAATACGAGAAATGGGTTCGGATTTATTTGACAGGGGCAGGATGAGACGTTTAACAAATGCACAGTGGCAAAAAATGCATTAGTGGTTAATTCGGATGTATTTATATATTACATCGCTCGGCTAGGTAAAAACACAGCAAAAAAATGCCGAGTCAAGAATATATATGCTAGTAGTGAGATTGGAGTTCCACCCGCTGGCAGAATTTTATTATCCTCGCGAATTTTGGTACGTGAATTATTCTCTGTAGGACACATTTCGACTCAAAAGGTAAAAACGGGAATTATGAAGAATTTTAAGTCAAATCTCTTGTTATATTCAGCAATTTTATGTAAAAATCACGTACGAGAGATTTTGAATTACTTCCAATGTCTTTCTCAGTTAATCATAAAAATAAAGCGAAAAGAAATACGATTGCAACTAATATAATATACAAATATTATTAATAAAAATTATTAATAAAAATTATTAATATATTTTTTTATATTTTAAGCAGTTTGTCAAATAATTTTGTACAAACTCTCTTAGCTTTTATAAAATAGCTTTTCCTGTTAAATATCATTTTATTAAAGTTATTATGTTACTTTTCAATCAATCTGCTCTACTTTTGTTGATCTTTCTATCGATTCTTAGCTCATAATCTTTATAGATCTATCAGAAAACAGCCTCTTCCCCTTCCACCAATCCCCAAAGTTACTTCATACCCCAATGGGAAATTTCGATCTGCAGTCAGCGCAGGGACTCTCGCGTTTCCTGCAGCTTTTTGCGGAATGGATTTGTAAAATCGATCTTGCCGTCGACTTCATGTTTTACGATTTTACGAATGAGAGAACGTGCGAAAGAAAGACGATTTATTTCGTGCCAACCTCCCCTCCCCGTTTTCAGACATAAACGCTCCAGACGGAGTAGATGCACCTGCATCGATGCGTTCGTAGTGCATAAAAAGGGGAGAATAAGGATGGGTGGAGGTAGAAAAGGACTTGGTTCGCGTCGACGTGTTTTCTCCAAGCCGCTTATCGAGCACGCCGGAGCTCTTACGTTTCTCCAGCGCTTCGTATTCTCCATTCCTTGCCCTTCACTTATTCTTCTCTTTAGCCTCGTGTGGAGTTTAAAATCAACGATTGCATTTGTGGTCCTACATTCGCAAATGGAAGCGAATAATTCTATGCTGATCTTTAACCTATTTACTCATCGCGCGAGGAAATGACAAATCTAAATAACGCGAAACAAAAAAAGAAATTTGCCAATACCGCTGCACTTTTGTAATCTATAAATTATCGTTTTCCTTTAATCTCATTTTATACTATACTATCTCTTCAATAAGTTTTAGTTGCTTTTTTTCATCGGTGTTTTACATCTTCGAAAAGAAACTAGAAAGTTTCTTTTCATATTTTAAGACGACGATCTTATATAGATTTTGATAGTGAAATCTATATAGGAATTGAAAAATCTTGCAATAAAAAAATTTTAGGCATCAAGAACTTTGTAATCTAGCAGTAAGATTTTAAGACTCAAACAATTTCACGCCCTAAGAATTCTAAGAATTTCAATAGTTTAAAGATATGAGAGCTCAATAATCTTAGAATCCAGGAATTTCAGAAATTCAAGAAATTCGAAATACAAAATTAGACTTGTCTATTGGCATATTTCGCGTCGAATTCATATATTATAATTTCATTCTTTCGCGAATATTTATTATATTTACGAGATACGTGAACGATGAAAGCCGCCATAGGTGGTAAACGCCACAATAAGCGCAATTAATTTCATGAAAGAAAGCGAGGTACGATAGCCGCGCCGATTTTCGATAAAGCTGGCGGATGTTTATTATGGCTCAAGTTTACGAGAGGCGGATCGCAAACTGCAACGCAAAAATGTTGAGTTTTCAGTGCAGCAGTTATGCCAATATAAAATTCTTCCGGATTGCATGCACAAAGTTACGTTGTTTATAGTGTATCTTAGCTCCAACTTTCGATGGCAAAATAACTCGTTCTCTCTTGCCCACTCTCGTTGCTTTTTATTTGGTCGGCGACGCTCGCAAACGGAAGAAACGGAAGTCGTGCGTTATCGTTGTCGTTTTCCCTAATGTTCTCAGAAACTGCTGAAAGATTCACGAACGTAAAAAAAACGATCGCAGGGACTTCGCCTAACTAAATCTTACGGCGTGCTTGACTTTAACTTTAAAGAAGACACGAATACTGCTCTCACTGTATCTTGTTGCAGCCAGAAAAAATTGCATTTTTATTCGTTGTTTGCGAAGGCGGATCATATAAACACGACCGGCAAGTATATTTAATAATATTAATATTAATTAATTAATTAATTGAAGTTAGCACGTTGATCTTTTGTGTGTTACATGGCATTATAAAAGATTATTTGTTTTTCAGGAAATCACATCTCTCTCTGCTTCGTAACTGTGCATAACTTCATATACAAGGAGATATGCAAAATAATACTTGATGATACACTTGTACCTGCATGAATATGTAATTGTACATGTCATCGCCGGCTGCATTGTGCAATCGGCATTCGTGATGGAATCGAGATCAATTTTCACACACGATACAGCTGCAGAGAAATTTCTGCAGCACCGTCAATAATGTATTATTTATCATCATTATCGTATTAATCACATCGCAGTACCTAATATTATTAAATGTTACAAATATGTCAAATGTTATAAACTGGCAAAATAATATTCTGTAAATAAATGCCAGCGTGGCATTATATAATACATATCAAATACGCGCAAATCTAAGATATTAAGATAAATACTACATTTATAATATCGTTGTTTAAGTTCGCATAAATATTGATCAATATTAATGCGCTTTATAATCTGTCTTTTTTTAAATTTCTAATGTCAAAGGCTATAAATTGGTTAAATTGGTCAAATAAGCTACATATACTTTACAGTGATAATTTCTGTTCTTTCATAATCGTTAGATGTCAATGTCGATGGCAAGTTGCAATTCGTTAATCCTCAAACGATGAGGATTTCAGAACGTGACGCGACATCGGAAGGATAATCTCACGACGGAGCACTTAAGCGTTTAAACTTTAACCCGTTCGATCCCGCCGGTTCGTGTCGCGAACAATCTTTTCTCCGAGACAGCAGCCGATCGAGAAATGGTCGTAACATTCGTCTCCCATCGAGAGAAGACTTCGAACAGAATCAACCCAAGGCCGCGATTTATGTAACCGGGCCAGGTGTGTGAATAATTCAGACGGCACTCACCAACCACGTTGAGGCTATAGTTGAGCGACATCTTCGGCTCGGTGCTGACCTGGCACTCGTATACGCCGGAATCGCGCTGTTGCGGCGACTTGATTTGCAGCGTCCAGTTCTCCGACTTGTCCGGATGGATCACCTGGAACCTCAGATCCGACGTGTACATGAGGATGCCGGCGCTCAGGATATGCATGTCCCGTTTACGCATCCAGGACACCTGCAACATAAACAATACAACCTGTACTCGCACTTTCTACGCAATACCTTCTACGTTTGCTGCAGTTTGCTACCGCAGACATTTCTACTTCTTCAATTGCCTATCTCTAATTCATTTCTTGTAATTAAAAAAAATCTAAAGCTAGCATCTCCTTCAGCTCTAACGAATAGAGTTTTGAAGATTATTGATATAATGTTTAGCAGGTTAGTATCGTACATCGATAATTCTTTTAATAAAATAAAAGTATGTTAGTGCTTGCAATTTTTTTTATTGATACTGTCAGTTTTTATAATATTATTCATGTATTGAGAAATAAAGTATGATATGTTTCAATATGGTAGATAGAACAACTTTTCTTTTAGCATAACCATTCTATCTCTTAAATTTGAAATATTATAATAGTGAAATGATTGATGAAGTGTCTAATTAACACAAACTTTGAATCGCGAAGATATTCAAATTTAGAAACATGTTATAAATGTTTAGCACCGGAAGTTCTCAAGCATCAACGCCTGCGCTGCTACAATACTGGCCCAGGGAGCCTGCAACGTCTTGGTCGTGTTAGAACAAAGACCACGGAAAGCATCCACAACACCGTAAATCCCCGGTTGGTCGACGTGTGTGTCGCAAACGGTCTCTATAGTCTCTCATTGTTTTGCGCGCGAACATGTCTGCCGGCTATTTAAACGCCGTCAGAGTTCCGGGGCGTAAATTCCGCGTTGAAAACGGCAGCCAAATGCAATTATCAGAACTCTTCCCCCTTCTAAAGACTTTTCTATGCAGTGCAGTTTAAATTTCTTTAACACGAGAGCATTTTAAATTCTCTTCTCGTATAAATTAGTTCTCATGCAGACTCAAGCATGGCTCAAGTAAAGATTTGCGATTTCTTTTAAAAGAAATATTTCTTTTCAAAAGAAGAAACTTATTTAAGAATACGATTTGAATTATTTTATTTTCCACGTATTCCTTAATCTGTCTAATAAAACACAATGTAAAGTATATCTATATTATATTATAAATGTTAAAAGAACGGGAGTCCTTCCTGTACCCCGCATGGGCACAGGAGAATAAACCACTTACTACTATTAGATTTCAGATATTTTTATGCCATGTAAAAGTTAATTCATAATATGGCATATAAAATAAATAAATAAATAAATAAGTGAACAGATTTCCATTTATATTACATGCTTCTCTGTCGCGATAAAAATTTATAATAATATCAGATAATATAATCATAACATATTCAAAAATTTTTCGAGTTTTCTCATTTTATTTCTTAAAAGCTTTATTAGGTAGTCTATGCTGCTTTTAACACTGTATAGGAGTCAAAGAGACAAGTGGTCTGGATAATGTTCAGTATATCCATTAAACGGGAATGAAAGGTATAGAAACCTCGATTTAGATAGGCGGCTTAGCCACGCATATCACGGCGGCGTACGATGCACTCGCATGATTGGATGATACCTTTGCGAACAAACGCCACGGACTAATTCGCGCAACGTGCTACTGAATTGGAGGTCAGCCACCAGCAATAGCGATCTAACCCCGCGGGGTAGTGCTGCATCAAGTGGATTGATTGTCTCCTATCTCGCGACGATCATCATCGGTCAACCATGAATTTCATTTTGCAAATTGAGTTCTCTGCCCAAGGTAGCCACTGGAAGAGAACTGAACGTTCAGTGCTAAAAGCATTAATGTACAACAGTCGTCGACGCTGTAAAAACAATTGATTTTTGATAAATCGTTGATGGAGATTGATTATCCTGCTATATCTCGATCGATACTATACATTGACGTTAGTGTTTATGGCCAAAAGCACTTCTGCGTTTTAACCGTGTGAAACTCCTATGTCAAGATACACGTTTTCAAAGTATTTTATTTTCTGATAAACAATCTAATCGATTTTGATTAAGTATTTATTATAACGAATAATATAAATTTATGTATATTGTTTATAAAATTTGTCATAAACAATATAAAATTTAATATAATTTATGCTTTATTATATTAACATTTGTCTCTTTTAGAATATAACAAATTCTCACATCTTTTAATTTTATGATCAGTATAAAATTTTTAATAAATAATTTTCAATTTTTTTTTGACGAGATTACACATTTGATTATATTTTGTTTCGTAGGAGCGTTCAATGAAATAATATGCACACTGATAATTATAAAAGTCGAAATGCGCTTACAAAGATGTGGCATTTTATATATATTAGTGATCATACAACTGTCAGAAATGATATATTTATTATGATCTAATTTGGATAATGTTTACATTATGGCGAATCATCATTACATAACAATGTCATCCGTTAGTTGTCATACGATATCGACTAATACGTTTGTTGTAGGATCGTTATTAGCGATGCCTATTAAGCATTGGTATATACAATATAATCCACACCGCATTTGCGCCAAGAGCGCATGTTTCGCGCGCTCTAATGCAAACGTATGGAGTAAATAAATTTGCTCGGTTGCTGAATTTACCTTCCGTGTAAATATACTGTACATATGCAAGCTGCATACTTAAAATTTGAAAACTTCACGTATTACTACACTTACATTATTAATTAATTATTTTATTCATATTCATTTATTATTATTTTATTATTTGCGTTTCTTTCTCTTCTTCTCCTTCCCTTTTCTCTTTCTCCTCTCTTTCTCTCTCTCCTCTTTTCATAAATTTAGATTTTAGTGAAATAATGATTTTATACATTTTCTCTTGGTTAATTCTTTTCTTCATTATACTAATGTAATAAATTACTAGCGCTGCATTATTGGCAAGTTAATGTAAAATATAACTCTATTAAAGAAATATTATTCATATAAATGAGCACGCCTTATATTTGCACTATTTGCTCAAAAAACGTTATAAATATTATATATATATATATATATATATATATATATATATATATATGTATTACATTGGTAGCATATTTTTTGAGTTAGTAGTTAGTACACTTTTAAATATAACTTTTATATAGTTGTTCGATACGTAAAAAAAGTAGCTTATAGATTTCTCCTGCAGGATGCAATACTCTATTTAAATCATATTTTTCGTCGTATTCACTAAATGCTATACAATATCAAACTCCTGTATAGATTTAAATCTAGTGATCAATGATTCGAAAGTTAGTCGCTATATCGCGCGTAATATTTCATATTTTTATACACTTCTAAATAAGTTACGCAAGATCGAGCGATATTTTAATCGACTATGAGAACGGAAGAATACGAGATATAGACGCCGTCGTACATCGTTAGCCATGTAAAACCGGCAAATTCGCCGCACAATAAACACGGTTTGCCGCGATGGCGGCATCTGCATGCGGTTCATTATTTATGAGGTCGCTGAAATGGCCTGATCGCCGCTCATTGGGGATTGACGGGTATCGATTTCGCTTGTCGCAAGTCCGCGGCGACGATTACGCGACGATCCGTATGATGGATGTTCGATTCGCTAGCGATGTGACGAGATGAAAAACGAGGTCCAGGAACTGCGAAGACAAAGCCTGCGAACTTTCGATATAAAATCACGGTGTTCCCAGTCAACATTACGACGTGCATTTGAATAGACATTCAATGGCTGACATATCTTATGGCACGTATGCATACACAAGATTGCCACAGAAAATGAATTTTGAACTTTCCTGATTTTTGCATGTATTGCAGATGATAATGGAGAATTTTCCATGACCAATATGTAATCTTAAATTTTAACGTTAATTTAGAAACATGAATTGCAGAAAAGATTGCTTATATTATTCGAAGTATAATACAAACTTGAAAATTTAATAACATAATATAATTTTAAGTGCAATTCAGGCTAACAAAAAATTAATGAGTATTGAAAAAAAGAATCTAGTTATGAAGGAAAAGGGCGATTAAATAAAATATAAATTTTAATTATTCTGTTGATTAACATCGCAAGAGAAGAAGGAAAGACTAAACAAGAAATGGACGCCAAGAGTACCTCAAAATCTCAAAAATGTTTCTTCGTGATAACACGTAAGATATATCCTGTAAAGTGCGCGAGTTTTGAACGCATTTGACTATAAATGGTAGATATAATATTGAAAAAATTATAAGTACTTTTTAGAATAAGAGCATTTATATAGGAATTGTGAGCAAAGTTCAAAATTTCTGGCTCAAACCATTTTTTTTATATTTCCCTGATTTTTCCAGGTTTTCTCTGGCTACTTTAAATTTTCATAATTTTTCCCGGTTTTTCTGATTTTCCAAGTCTGTGGCAATCCTGATATGTTATGTCAGCTACTAAACTTCCATGTTAATTCTTTACTATAGTGAAAAATGAACGCGAGAACGTTCAACTGAAAGAAATCTTATTTAATCGATCGCGTATAATTCCGAAGTTCATATATTATAATTAGCCCTTATAGAGTTAAGATGCATCATGCGATCGTGTAATTATTAAAAAATATTTTTGATGACTCTGCTTTTCGAATCGGAAAGCTGACAATATCCATTTTTTATACAGTTATATTCAATGTTATATGCCTCGGAATGGCTTTCACCCTTCGAGCGCTGAGTCCGTTGCGAGGTAACTCTCGCGAATTACTTAGACAGTTGTCGGAATAATGGACGATATTTGGACATAGGAGCTTTCCGCAAATACCTAGCGCGTGAACAATAGTCACAATGCTCTACCGAAAGGAGTTTGAATTCGCCGGAAACTAATGCTCCGGTTGCGGTTGCCAATCTCAAATTTCATAGGTGTTTGACCTGCATCGGTGTACATCGACTTTAGCACGAAAAACGCGTGAAAAACTATATCACGATTCGTGATAATTTACTTTGTCATAATACTTTGGATTATTCTATTTTATTTTTTCGTTCACAAAATTAGAAAAATCGGCGGTGTCTTGATTTATTAATTATTAGCAAAGAGCTCATCTACGTATCACATATTATATATTTATTACAGATCTATACAATATAAAAACTTTTCAAAAATATTGAAAAATATATATAAATATAATAGCACTTTTATTAAAAAAAAAAGAGATCTCTTCTTTTTTTATTTATCATATAAAAATCAGTTTGTTGTAAATATAATATATTATAATTATTATTAATATTATTAATATTAATATAATATAATTATAATATCGAAAGTATGTTACTTATTACAATGCTCTTTGACCGTGATAAAAATAACAAATTAACAAAACAGAATTTCAGTCATTAATGGAAAGTATTAAAATTAATAAATACGCATACATTTAAATATATTTTATCAAATCTAGATGATAAAGATTTTTTCTTCCTTTCATAACTTGTCTCAATCCAGAATTTATGTCGCGGCATGAATGTGTGTTCAACAATAGAGACATAAATCTCACAAAGGCTTTTTTCAGGCCATCCGACGGCCACATTTTCGCAGGTAATCTTTTTCGTTCACAGATGGAATCCACTCGATAGAAAAATGTCGAGAGCTTTCAGCCTTTTGAGATAAGTGCTTGTATTGTGCGTAAACTGTCAATTGTGCGTTACAAAGCAATAGTTAATATTTCGTCAGTTTTCTGCTCGAATTGCCAGATCGAAAAGTTTCAAAACTAGAATCCATATCTATATTGTAAAAAAATGTATAATTAGATGTGTGTACGTGTATTATATGTGTGTGTAGAAAGTTTCAAAGCTAGAATATTATAAAGAAACGTATGAATATGTGTGTACGTGTGTTGTATGTGTGTGTAAACATTATATTATTAAGATTGTATTTTACTTTCACATAATACGTTAATTATGATAATACTGTATATTAACAGATATAATGCAATATCTACACTTAACAAATGGGTACAAGTTAGAGTTTCAAAAAAGTCAAAATAATCAATTCTAGCAAAACTTTTCTTAAAAATTTAATCCATAGCATGGTTGACTATTAGAATGTGTGTGATTCTCCTTAAGTATAAGACATCTCTTACGCACATTTGTCCTATCGGTGGAAAGCTGATCGTCAATTTAGGCGATAACAAATGACTAATTACACTTTAAATATTTCACAATTGTGCCAAACAATACATATGGCGCACGATTAATAATGACACCTGAATTAAAATAGAAAATGCCGTGCATGACGGGCGCCGTTGATGAATTTTAATTACGCTCGACACACGCGTCCCCGCACCACAGGAATAGAATTTATAACGTTCCGTTGTAGCGCACATGGACGATTTAATTTAACAGACTAACAATTTAACGCCCGACATTTTTCCCTACCGCATTCGTGCGTTTATTAATCCATCCGGTTGCTCATAACGAAATAATTCTATTTCTCGCGCGATCGCTTTCACGATATTTCGCGCGTTAATTGTGGTCGCGTTATCATCGATAGGTTGACTATGCGAGAATTTATGTGCGTGTAACCTTATGATACTTCTAAATATCCCACTTTCACATCTCACACTTAATTATAGTTAGTGCTAAATGTACCTAGCTATAATATTAAATCTTATTACACGAATTACACTAATCGTATCCAGTGTCATCGCGGGCTAAGAATTTTATGCATATTAAACTTTCATTTCATAAAGTCTTATATGAGACTCGCTTACAGGAATTGCCTTGAAAGTCCCGCAGATAATGAAAATTCGTAAGACAAGTTCGTAATAAAAACTCGTTTTTTTTTTTTAGAAATGTTATGTTTCTATCATAATAAATACATGCAATTGTTAAAAAAATAATAGCAATCCTGCCATTAGCTATAATAATATGTTTCAAATAATATGTAAATAATATTTAATCTCGAATAGCAATAACGTAACGATATATTTCACAGACAGATTATACAATGCAGCTATATAAAATTTTTGTTTGTATTAAAAAATTAGTTTTTTTATTCTATCAGAGATGAAAAATTAACCACTGTGCTCTCCCTTGTTCGTAGATTTTTTGGAATGGAAGAAAGGATGAAACACGGACGTCGCGTCCAAAAAATTGCAATATTTGTTTACGTTTTACGGGTTTATATCTGGAACAATGTGATTTATGATTCATAAATGTGTAACGCTCTGTGTGTAACAATTTCTATAGATATATGAGGCTAACGACATAGTTGCGCTGAAGGGACGTATATAAAGTGCCAGGGAAGTCACATACTTACTTTACTGCATTTCAATGCATTAGATGTTAAAGATATCAAAATAGAAAGAATGGCACAATTCTAATACATTAATATAAATTTAAAAAGTTTTTTTTGCGGTGATGAATTGGTTGGCACAATTTCAATGTATACTTTTACACAGCACACGGTGTGTTACTTCATATGCAATGTTATACTACTGTCCATGTGGGGAAGTGATAGGAAATGGGAAATCTACATTATTGTTTCATTGTCAGTATAATATTTATGGGCAATAATTATTTCTTTGGAAATCAATATTTTACCTAAATTTATATCGATTTTATGTCCAATAATTTTATTATCAAAATAATTAGTGGAAATAATTTTAATTGTGTTGCAAATAATCATTGTATTTCACATTACTATTGAATATAGAATTTCTCGCGATAATTAAATTCAATATACTAGACAGAAGTGATTTTGACAGAATACAGAATTGTCGAGTGCGTGTAATAATGTACAGCAATCATGTGTTATACAATGGCGAAACAGCAGTAATTGTACAGTTAACAAAATTGATTCTCGACAAAGAAATTAATGCACACTCTACATTACAATTACCTTCAATGTAGTAAAATTTGTATAGAGTAAAAACGTGACATATTTTGCTATCATATTATTGATGTCAGACTTTCATCAATTTTTTGTCATGTATAATTATAGGGGCAAGTCTAAAGACACGTGACAATATATCGCCCTTTGGTTTTAATTGATACCGATATCTATTGCAAATTTGACAGAAAATGACAGATCATCCAATCAATCGGGAGGAAAATTAGCTTTATATTTTACGTAGTGAATTTCGTTAATCGCGCTGCCGCGATTATTATGGATTGTATGACATGCTAATCAAATATCGCTGTTATTTGCATATAAATACTTATTTTCATTTCAGATGAATGAGATAAGTATTTGCTATTACTGATAAAACATTAACAAAACTCTGTGCAATCTAATAAAATTGGAAAATTATTATTTAAATATATCCCATTTCAGCCATATTTCTAACTAGTATAAATCTTCTTTTAAAAATAAATTATTAATTTTTTAAAGAAATTGACTTTTATTTTTTGTATGACGCAAATTAAAATGTCGTGGAATGTCAATAATTTACAAATAAATATACAATTCCCAAAAGAGACAAATCTTGGCGTATAATATTTTCTTAAGGTAAAGCGTGTAAAATAATTTGCAACTCGCAGCGATACGTGACCACACGGGGCCAATTTGCGGTAACGGCGCCGTGCACTCCGTGGCAGACGTGCCTGGGACGTCGCGCGGGTTTCGGAATCCATTCCTCCTCCCAGAGAAGCACGAAACGCGATAAACAAACGGAAATTACATTGCGAGCCCCGATAGAAAAATAGAGGCGCGTACCTGCCTTGCGGCAATTCTCAAAGCGCGGCAAAGCGCAGGCCATAGTCTGCTCGAAAACTTTCGTTTCTTATCTCGACAAAGAAAAAAGAAAGACAAAGAGATGTGTATGTGTGTGAGAGAAAGAGAGAGAGAGAATAATCTATGCGCGTCATTTCGGGCATGCGACGCTTCCGAATTAGGACACCGCAATGCTTCAACCGCGGGGAAACGAAGTCGCTTTATGTACCGCTGAAATTTACATCGATGCAGCTGCGTCGCGCGCAATTTGCAAATGCACCAAGAGTACCTCCAATGTGAATCTTTCCTTAGTTGAGACACGAGTTTTGTATTGTCGGAGACCGTATAGATAAGAAATGCAATTCATCAACCATATTGCAAATAGTTCTGCGAGCGCTTGAGAAAAGAGCAAAGTTCTTGCTTCGGTAATTAAGTATTTAGGAAATACATATATTCTCAAAAAAAAAAAAAAAAATCACTTCACAGACCAGTTCGTTTTTTAACATTATAACAAAGAATACCTTTTATTTATTCAATATTTTTGCGTAAATTACTGGAAATTACATATCTAAAAATTTCCAATATATTAATTGATGCATCTAACTACAAATTTATATTATATCATGCAAGACTTCACATTCTAGTTCTCGTAAAAAAAAAAAAAATTACGTTGAAATATATTTTGCTAAGAACTAAAGATATCAATATTCATATGTTTTCCATCTTTCGTACATTTTTCGACTTTGTTAGTATTACATACAGTCAAATCCTTTTGAAACTCTATGTTACTAGCTGTAGCAAGTTGTTCGAAACTCGGTTGACAGATCCTTTCAGATCACGTCTGTATTTGCTTCTATACATCGCTAGACAAGCGAGACGAGCAGATATGTAAGAGAATACGGATAACAGAATGAAGAAATTTTACGTTCACGGATGATTTTTCGCCGTGACATGTTCCGTGGATCTACCGTCGTAGTATGTATCGACGAAATGTATAAAAGTACGACTACGACCAGAGAAATTTCTCGGGAAATCTACTTCTTCGGATATAGTCGGTGGAGATCAAACTCGACACTGATCAGTACGCTATGTTCTGACTTTTCCAAAAATTGAAAAAATTCAGCAAAGTGCCAATTTCAGATGGTAAAAGAAATTACGTATATTTTCACTAAATTTTGAGAAGCAAACATATTTCTTATTCTATATTGAAAATTGTAATGTGTTGCATTATACTGAATTTGAAGAAAATGTGAAACAAAAATACCTATCTTTGTATTTGCTTTACTTTTAGCGAGCTATATGGAGAAAAAATTAAGCAATAAATACAAAATAATCTTGAGAATACAAAAATAATCAAAGAAATATATTATATAAAAAGATTCTACCAACAAAATTGGCTATCTCTTTTTTCACAAATTTTGCAAAAAAACGAGATAATTAATACAAAAAGTATAGGATAAAATTGCAAGAAAAAGGAAAGTTGTGCGAAATTCCGTCTATTCAAATTCCAGATGTACTTTTGTTAGTGCCAACAGCGATAACAGCAATAACAGCGATAATAGCGAATTAACTGCTTTTTCTAATGCAAAAAATTTTCTGAGAAAAATTTTATTTAATTTCTGCAAATCGATAATCTTTGACAGCCTGTTCCAATAGACGTACCACAGAAAATAGTGACGCACGTAACAATACCGCGAATGCTCACAATATCATCGCGTCGCAGAACAGAGCGAGAAAATCTTTTCGCTTTTTACTCATTTCTATCGAAACAAGAGCTACTACCTGTGATGCCATCGCAAATTTTCCGCTCATACGGCAATATGTACATTTTCTCGCTTTGCCATTTTATATTTTGCCATAGGTGGTCAAATAGATGCGTAGCCGTTCCCACGTTTCCTTCGTCCTTCCATTTGCAGAAAATGCGGAAACTACAGAATACGTGTCTACAATCGAGATTGTGCCAATAAAGTTTTGCAAATAGATGCAAAGGTCGAAGAATTGGATGAAAAAAATAAGAAAAATCAATTTTTTAAATAACCAAGTTATTTACCATTTGTTCAATAAATGTGTTATCGATTCATTCGAGTATCGTCAAAACTCAAATACCTACATAAAATGATGATACGTACTACAACAAAAATTGCAAAAATAGAGTTAGTTTGTATTTTTTATATAAAAACTAATTAAATTAATTTTACTTTTACAATAATTAAAATGTTATGGACATAGCTTGAAAACAATATTTTCTTCGAGCGGGAGAGAGAGAGTTATTTATTTAATAAATTATATAAAATATTTAATACAATTCTTAAATGTAGTGCGTGTATATTTTATTAGAGGGAGGGAGGGAGGGAGGGAGGAGGGAGGGAGGGAGGGAAAGAGAGAGAGAGAGAGAGAGAGAGAGAGAGAGAGAGAGAGAGAGAGAGAGAGAATATTTTTTTATTAGAACTGAAAAAAATACTCAATTTTTTTGGCAACAAAACAAGCTTTATTATGTATTAAAATTAACAGTTGTGTTTTATAAGATTTGAAATAGTTTGTCGAACTGTGAAATTATTTCCCCTAATCCTAAGTTGAACACGCACATATAAGATACAAAAAATAACTTTATTAGTCCATTTTCCAAAATCTATATTCAGCGCTAGTCGGCAAGTGAAATCCCAGAATCAAGTAGTTGCCGGGCTAAGAAAAAAAGAGTGCGAAAATTCTGAACGCAATTCTCTTTATTCACCACAATTCGCAGTCCTGGCTGGAGTGCGTGCGAATTGACCGTACCACAGGAGAAAAACGTTCTCACCCTGCAAAATTCCTTTATCGATTCACTTTACTCGAAATGTCCCACCTTTCAGTTTGCAGCTACGCATAACCTTTTCATTATATCGAGATGAGAAAAAAAATTTGTACACGTGCATGCCGTCCGAGGAACTGTTTTCTTTTTTTATAAAATTCTTTCAATATCAAGTATATACGAATTTTATTCGATTTGAAGCCTGGCTAAAGAATAAAAGGTGATCGTTTGTGTTAGCAATTTATCGCCCTCAGATATAAAACAGAGTATCTAGACTGTATCGTTATGTGACTCTGTATGTGCACGAGGGAGAGATTTTATTGCAGTAGATGAAACAACATTTCTCTTCGCGTAATATAATCGATGAAAACTTTTCGAAAATAACTTTCTTAGTTATCAATTAGTGTATTATTCCACTTCAATTATACCTTCAATTAGCTTTACTTTCTAATTGTACATATTTTAATAATACACAACGTATAAAAAATTATAGCCATTGGACATTGGTTAAGAACCATTCGTGAGTACCATAAACCTTAGAAGCGATTCTGTTTACACTCATTGTCAAATCGACCTATTTCGCGTCAATAGCATACATTGGCAGCAAGTTTCTATAGTAGCCGATACAGGAGGCAACACTTTTGGACCTGTATAAATCAAAATTTACAAAATTTACGAGCGATAACAAGAGTGAATGCGAAGCAAGGCAAATGATTAGATAATAAGAAAAATAAAAAAAACATACAACGGGATGATACATACAAACATACAAAGTAATCTTATTCTCTTTCTTTCTTCTCTCTCTGTTACTATTTACAAATAGAAAAAATACATAGCACGAGACAGATAGATAGAATAAAGTGGTTTATTTGCGTTTTGGAGCCGTGATGTCTCCTTACGGTAAGAGGTGATTTGCACGGTAAAGTGCACAAATAAGCGTATCGCTGGAAAAATGGGTTAGAGAAGCGTATATCACAGTCACACAAATTTGTTTGCATTTACTTTGCATTAGCAATTTTGTGGACATAAACTTAACGCGAAATTCTAGAACGCAGTTCTAATAGAAAAATAATAGATAAGTATATTCACTATATTTTAGAGTAATATACATATTTGAAAGAAATTCTGAATAATTCTGATTGCACTAAATAGAATGTTTTTTTTAAATTACGCGATATAACGTAAATATTAATGTTTAATGTATTTTTATTAATTTTCAAAGCTGTTATAATAAGTATGTGTAAAAAATATCATTATAAATAATTATTTAATTTAATATTTTGATATTTCGAGATTTATGAAATTAATTAATCTACATACCTATACATAATCAGAATAAATCTATATAAATTTAAATAAATAATATTTTGAAATACGTTTTGAAATTCATCAAAACGTCAAGCATATATGTAGAGAGAATTATTACTTACTCTTACAGAAAATATTAAAAAAGTATTTCATACACATGCTAATGCCGTGGTTAATAAATTATTCACACAATTATAGATTGAGTAATAAATCCCAGATATGCTCATGGCGCAACGACATATCTTCTAGTTATAGCCTCCAAGTTGCACCTTAAGATAAAAAATTCTGCTAATACGGATAAAACTTCTTACATTCATTGCTGTCCGTTCTGCTCTTGAGACTTTCAAGAGCAGAAGAACGCCTACGGTAAGAACTTTACTCTACTGTCCAATATCGATATTGACTTTCATGATGCCCTCTGATAAGTCGTCCTCGAAACAGTAGAGATAGGTGATAGAGTGAAAGAAAAGAATAACGGATTTGTTTTTAGCTTATACGATAAAATGATAATAAACAGAAAAATACATAAACATACCACGAAAAAGAATATAAAATATAAATAAGGATTGAAAGAAGTCAAATTGTAAAAACTAAAATAACTTATTAAATTAGTTTAATAAAATATCCTTTTCCAAATTTCTTTCTTTATTTGTACTACAACCTGTATAGAGAAGTTTAAAGTAATGGCCGATTGTTTAATTCTTATAAAAGTATAGATGTTTTGCTATATTGTACTGTCATTTTTATTACTTCCCAAAATATTGCGGGCTGATATTTCATTCAACTGTGTTTTTATACGTCGACCTTTTTTAACGAGACAGTGACTAGTACCTTGCCCGAAGTAATCGATTCGAATGACACACGCGCGGATGGGCGACATGGCAGGAAATAAAAAGGAACATACACGCGACATAGGGACACGATGCAGTAGGACGATCGAGGCAGTGGGAAGTGAATTTTTGTCGGTCACATGGTACACGGGAAAACGGAACGTCGCTCGCAAACGAATATCGTCAATAAACTGCCAATCCAATTTAGCTACGCAGAAAATATCGCTACCCCGCTTTTACGATCTGCCACCAGCCTCTTCCTCCGTATACTTGCGCCTGAATTTTTGTTCTGCGCCAAAGAAAAAGCTCGCCCCAGCTCATTGCTTGAGTCACTTTTTGAGCCCTCTGCAATCAAATTTGCTGTTCTTTCGATAACGACGGAGTAAAATGCAAATATCATCGCGTCGGATCCCTCCCAGATTCGCTCCCCTTGGAGAGTTACGTAAAAGTCCCGATAAAACGCCCTTTGACGAAACGGGAGAGTGGGCATTCTGTCACTTTGAACGAGAGCGCAAATATGTTGCCGTAAGTTCCCCCTTTACGAGGATTTGTCTCTTTAACGCAGGTATAAAAAGTGACATTTGGCGCAGAAGAATTCAATGTAATATTGCTGCGATATCTCGACGTTTCAGTCACCCAAACTGTCAGGAGAAAATCCAGCACAGATTACTTGAGAAACTAACAAAAAACAAAAGCGATAAATCAAGATGTAAAATATTTTCTACTATTTTGTTTGTTTGAAGTAATTATATGTAAATCCGCATAGCATATAAACATATCCTAGGAATAATTTAGCAGAAAAATATGCGATGATATATTCTATTTTATAGATTTATTGAATTAAAACATGCAAGATTTTATTTCACAAATTTTTATACAGCTGTCATCTTTCTCCTGAAACAGTGATAAGTGATGCAGTTTCAGCATTATCTCAAAATCGAGTAGGTATCTAAAGATGTGCTAAGAAACTTAGCAACAATCTGTTTAATATTCCATAATTTTATGATATAGACAATATTGATAGCGATACATCGTGTATGCATCACGCACTGTATATAAACCAGAAGATTTATAACTTTGCGTACAACAGTATAAAAATTTTATGTCAACAGCCGCGCGGAGATTCTGTATGAATCCCATCGATATTGTTTAACACCTACAATATTTTCCAATAGCCCCGACAAACCGAAAGCAGATCGATACACTCCGAAGCTGGCGCTATAATTTTCTCGCGCGTATGTACATCTCGCGACGCTGGTAATAAAAAGCGAGCATAAAACATTCTCTTGTCGTTTTTTTTCTACCGACGAAGATTTGCGCTGAAATAAATGTCTCGTTTCGCGAGAGGATACTGTGATGTAGTTAAGTGAAATTCTGGTCGGACAGAATGGCGTTGGGAGAGACTGTCACTATTGTTTATAGCTTCAGATTTGCTACTGATAAATGCGGGATCAAAAACTAATAAAAATTTACTGTCAGCAATATATGATGTTCATATCCCTTTTCCTCAAGAATACAGGATGAGTTGCAATCATCTTTTTTTCAATCTCAAGAGAAAACTGTGTAAATAACGTGTTGGAAAATAGATTTTCGTACGTAAATAAAATCTTCACAACTAATAATCTTTTTAAGCAAACAGAGCGTATGTAACTTTCAAAAATTTATTGAGAAAAATAGTTTTAGGTAAATTTTTTGTTTTTTTCTGTAGCTGTGATATATTTATTACGCATTATATTAAGTCATAACCTTTATTTGATTTTAATTAAACTATAAGCCTTAAACACCATACAGTATAAACCTACAGTATAAACAAATCGCTTACTGGTATGAAAGTAAAGGGAAAATCGGCATATTAGAAATTCGAGCGTTATATGGAGTTATACATTGTAATATAAATTTGTAAAGCGACGTCCGTTAACATGATTAAATGAAACATTTTCGGATAAACGAACTTCGCAACACGCGTTATATAGAAGGCTTATAGTAGAATTACGGGAGGATTAGTATAGATTAAGCTTGCAGTCAGTGGATGTCTGTAGTTTCTATGCTAACCGCGGCCTAAATACATATCTCACTTCTGGCTTCTACGATATCCGCCTTGCCCTTATCTCTATCGTCCAACATAGAGATGATCGAACAAGAAAACATCACGGATACTTCGTGGCTACGGATAAATATTTTTCAAGTCGTTTTTTCATAAATGATGGTTGGCACGTTTCAGAAAAAAGTAGATCAAATCAATTTCTTCATGAAATTTAACTGATTCATAAGTTTTGGAATTGTTTAAGAAACGAACTAATACGAATTTAAAATAAGAAAAATTTTCTAGATGTGCACACAAAACTTTATAAATGCTATATATAAATTTTTAATTAAAAATAATATAGATTTCTGCAATATCGAATTCAATAATATTTTTGAATTGAATAAGTTCACGGGAGATGTTGATAACAATTCAATTACGTTTTATTATTATTGTGTCAATGGTTTATAACAGAAGCTTTTATTTCAAATGACTATAGAAGAGAAAATAATAAATGTTGTGTTGTACGTAACTTGTTAATTCCGTTACAAAACATTTTATATACAATAATTATTGCATGGAAAAATCTAGTGCAATCAGTCTTGAATCGCGAGTGTTTATAACAGATAAAGAATATTCTTTATATATTTTTTTCAACATTTTATGTCATAAATGTTGACAACTTGACAGTTTTTAAATAATTCGTATATTGTTACGTGTATCACTTCCTATAATAGTGTTATTTTTTGAATAAAAAAGATGTAATATAAACAAATATAATCATGAGATAATGTAATAAATAAACGTATAACAGCTCTTCATGTTTGGTTCCAACATATCATAATTTTGAAGTTATAATTACAAAGAATAGTCAATATCACGGATATATATGTATATATGTAATAAATAACGCAAAAGGACTTAATACAACATATGTGTATTTCACGGTGAAATAATTTGATACATGGCATAAATATAAATTATACTCGGTACATAATTGACGCGGTAGTGTAATACAATATATAAACTCGTATTGACAATGTGCGGGGATGGAATTAAACACATTCAATATTCCGAAAAACTAAATTAAAAATTTAATCAAAATTAAAAAAGTGATAATCTTTAATTTTATTTCCCTTAAAAAGATCCGTTCACATTTAATAAAAAAAATTTTCTTAAATTCTTCTGTTTTTTATTCTTTAAATTTATCTTTTATTTATAATATTCTGTATATTAAATATGTATAAAATATAAAATATTTTTATATAAAAGTTTAACCATTTTTTTATTCCTTGTAGTTTAAAGAAACAGTTTAAAATTGATTGCAACTAAAGTGTCTTTGATTTTGATTGAGAGAGACAAAGGTGTTACTTTGTAAAATAAAGAAATTATGATATTTTATGCTCACTGAACGCAATCAGAATTCTACAAGTGCTTGCATATCTAGAGATCCAATTGGCGAACAGCCGCTTAAATCTAATCTGTCCTCTTAAAATTGGGGAATAATTTTTACCAACAGTACGTCTTGTGCTTCGTGCGGAACAAAATGAAGGCAAACCTCTAATCCGGCCGGTTGGAAAATGAAGCGAAGCAAATAGAAGCACCCGTATACGTGCGATGCACTTTTACGGCATCATCAGCGGTGAATGTTTGGAGGACTGCCGTATCAGTAGGAATAGTTTTCTGTGCTCAGAATTTTAAAACACCGTGAGTTACATTCGTTTTCCATAGTCTGCCCCTCCCTCCCCCGGTCCACAGATACAGGTATAATATAAAAGTGCAGTGTTTAGTGCAGTTTATCTTAAAAACAAGGTGTATCTACTGTAACTGTATCATTCTTGAACGTGTAAGATACTATATAAGTTAACAATTATATCTATGTTCTCGTTGGAATGTGACTTACAGAAGTATTAAATATAATATTATGTATGTAATTATGCAATATAATAATATACACTGAGAAAAAAATGTTCTGGATTTTAGTAAATATTAGTTTGCATACAACTGTGACTCTATTTACTAAAATAAAGAAAATTTTCTTTTTTATTAGCATATGTGTATTCACTAAAAAAAATATATATATACTAATAAAAAAGAAAATTTTCTTTATTTTAATAAATGGAGTCACAGTTGTATGCAAACTAATATTTACTAAAATCCAGAACATTTTTTTCTCAGTGTAGTAATAATTAATTGCAAATGACAATTACAACGAATATATTGCGTTTTCAAAATTGCTCTTTTATATTAAATTAATTAAATAATGTGAAATGACGTATTGTGAGAATGTTTAATATGAATTTAGGTTAGATGACGCGCTTTAAACACTTAAATACTTTTAAAGCGCGTCACACACACACACACACACACGGGGGTGTGCAAGAGGGGGCCTTGTGCAATTGAAACGTGTCCAATCGAACTGACACCTCGTTTCGCGTGGAAAAAGTATGCGTGAACTGTTTCAACATATATATTTATAGACATTTATGCCTTCCAATACTCAAAATAGCTGTTATATTTTTCAAACTTTATTTGTTAGTAACTTTTTAATAAAAAGCGACCCCCGACTAAAATCACTTGCATGTTACTCGGGAGGGTGTCCTTGACAATATATGTCAAATTCAAGGTCATCGGAAGTGGGTTCCCCTTAACGCCAGGTTTACCAAATAACTTATAAAGTAGCTTATATGACCATGTAAATAATGGTGACAATGCTTTCTCAGATTATCTAATTGTGTGAGGACAATTACAACTTATTTCCATTTTTCTCTAAAACGTCAATATTCCACAGTTAAATCTGCAGACAATTAATTAATTTGCGTTTTAGTGTCTCGGTTCAATGAAGAGAATTACTGAAATTCCTTAACAAATCTCCCTAGAAGTTGTACGAAACAACGAATTCGACCGGACGTTACAAGTTTTACGTGCACTTCGTGTAGTCGGCTAATTAAATTCTCCCATTGTCTCATGTAAGAAAGAGCTACATCTCGTAATTTCCCGATCGATCGCGCCACCGCCGCCTAAAAAACGGAACCATGACAATAAATTGTGTTATAGAATAACGTTTGAGTATTAAAACAATTGTAATTTTTTAAAAATTGATAGTTTCTGTTTCTAAAAATTAAAAGTTCAAATTTAAAAATTAATTTCAGTTTTGAATTTTTTTCAAGTAAAATATTATACTTTTCATATATTTTCCAATTAGAATGTTACGCTTATATTTTGTTATTAAAATAAAACGTGTTTGACATGTTATATAATTTTTGAAAAAGTTCTTGCAATCTCGTATGTTAAAAGTGTCTCAAATGCTTACTATCCGTTAACATTTGTTGCAGATATAACACGATAATATACGTAAGCTCAGAAATATGAAAAAATGCCCCTTTAATAGATTGTTCAAAAAAGATTTACAAAGAATAAAAATATATAAAGACGGCACCGTAATTAATACCTTTCTGTCATTTGTATTTTAATTTAAGAGACATATTTGTTAATTAAATGTTTTATGATTTCTTTCGTAAACTATTTACAAGAGAGACATTCAATTGACAAAGAGCTTATTTATTAATTACTTCGATTCTAGCTATTAATCTATTTGAGATAATATTAATTAATCGCAAAGAAATGCAGCAAACCCGGCAGCAAAGTATATTCGTGAAAGAACACAATCTCTATTTCTTTTTTTTTCTGTTTTTTAAATATATACTTTTTTATCATGCAATTTATATATTTATTGTGCAATCCTATTAATTAATATTTCTAATTTAAGTTCGGCAATGACACGAACGTGTCATTGGCACGATATTATATTATGAACAAGTTGATGTGGACGTTAAATGGCACAGAGCTTGTTGCTCACGACGGGTGTTTCGTTTGATCTTGGACGTTAATTACATTTCGTTCCCATGGGAAAATGTCCTGCCTTAGACGGGGAAATTCGCATCCGGCAAACGAATTGGATGATGTATTTATATCGAATTGATAAATCTCGATGGGTCTCTCGTCGAAAGAAACCATCTTTGACATATCTCGGTTTTATGATCTCAAGCTCTCTCTAGCAACGGAACTGCATTGCAAAATAAAATTTTTATTTTTTGTAATTTTCAAATAAACGATTTAAATAAACTGTTTATTTTTTGAAAGTAAAATTTCAATAAAATGTAATTAAAGCGGCAGAAGTTGAGGTAATATTTAAATGTCAGTAAAATTCTCTATTAAATTTTAGAATAAAAGAATATGCTCTCTTTCAAAAAGATATGTCAATTCAAAAGTCAAACTTACAATTTTTCTTGTTTTACACTAGATTATTTCTTTAAGTCTATGATATATGTTCAATTACACTTTTAGACTTACATGGTAAGAATAATTAAATTGTAACGTAGAGAAGGAAAAAGTTAATACATGATGGATATGTAAAAGTAGAGGTTGAATGAAGAAATAATGCACCCTTAAATTAATACGCAATGAACTTGTCGGAAAAGATTTACTCTACACTTTAATAGAACGTTAATTCTTTGCGATCTAACTTTTCGGCCCTGTAGCCAACGAAAGTAACGGTATTATGATGAAAATATTTGATTTTGACATTAAAAGGTCTGCGTAAACATAGTAAGGGAGCATAATACTTTAAGAAAAGAGTGGATCGCGAAAGAAGCGTACATATTTACATTAGACGATATCTCGGCGGGATTCCCATCGAAAGAGAATGCTTTTGTGGACGCGGCGATATATCCCGCCGTTGCACTGACAGTTATGAATGGTCCGGTATTGTAAAGGAGAAATTTCACTTGCTCCCGGTCCTGCGTTCTTTTTTCTACAATCCCGCGCAATGAAACCCGACGAATATTTCTCTTATCGAAAACGCGCGACTCTGATTCTGGCGTCCATCAGCACGTCTTATGATTTTCAATCCATGCTATACTTTATTTATTTATCTAGTATTTATTGAATTATCGATATCCATTACTAAAGCTCGTAATAAAAAAGTTATTCAAAGCTAAAAATCTCTTTGTTCAAAATAATTCATCATTATTTTATTTATCAAATATTTTGAAAATAAATCCGAACAAAGAGTGTTATTTATTTATTCAGAAATAATACAAACATTATTATAAAAATATAAAAAAAATAAAAAAACTTTTTTTAAGACAATTCTTCATCTATAAAAAAAGGCTATTAAACGAAATAATATGTTCTCTTTTTGTGATCGCGTTTCAGCGTCAAAATTGCATTTCATCTTGCAAGAACTTCTGCAGGATTCAATCTGGAAAGTGTACCATAAGAAACTAATATTTTGTTCAACGAAGCTAAAAAACACGAGATACCGCAAAACGTAATCGCAACGTCGTATCGTGTTGCGTGATTGGCAAAATCTTCCGAAATGCGCCAATATATACGTCGCATTCGTTAAAACAGGTACAAACAATTATTCTTGTTTAGAGTGTGAATATGGACCAACGCGCCTAATAACATCTCCGCGAGATAGCAAGAAGCGTGCCGTTACCGTTGCAGTCAGCCAACCCTTGTAATTATCCATTCACCGTGCATAGAGACGCACATTTTCACTCGTACACGCTCTAAAATCTCGAGAATTCGCAAAGCCGGGGAACAGCAAAGACGTTCCAATTAACGCAAATCCAATTAGCGTAAAAAATTTCGCGCACCTTGATACCGACGATAATTTACTTAGACTCGGCGTGGTTGCTTTTGCACGTGAAAGTAAGATTACATTAATTCGCGAACGAAGCAGCTTGCGTTATTTCGCACATGAATGTTGTCTTGTTCTACTATTGGAAACATTCGCAATGACGACATATATATATATATATATATATATATACGATTTTATTTTAGACTATTTTTTATGGAAATGTAATTTTTATTTGTGTTATTTAAATTCATGGAATATTAGAAATCATTATAGCTTTTGCACTCGTTTAAGCGATCAATTTCTAATCAATTGTGATGAGCATATTTACAATTATTTATTTCTCTCTTTCTCTTTCAGTATATTTCCAAAACTAGATTATTTATTAAAATACAAAATAACATGTTACAAAATGTTTATAACTCGGTTCATAAAGATAAAATAAAATTAAACGTTTTACAATTTATTTAAATGGGCTATGAATAAATTTATGCGCAAACATTTTAACTTTTTAGTTAATTAAATATCTCATTTAATTAGCTTTAATAGAATTAAATTAATCCTTTAGTTGTGTGATTAAAATTTTGATATCGCCGATTTTTGAATTTGACCAACACGACTGTCGTCAAAGGGGAAAAAATTCTTTTGAAGCTGCGGATTAAGTTTACATTTTATATTTAATGATAATGAAAGGGAAGAAAATAAGGTAAAATATCACAGGAAATACTGCTCTGCATCTGGTTTTCGCGAAAATTCCATTGTGCTATTTTTACAGAACAAATTTCATTGTACAAATATTACGGCGCAATGCAACTATTGAACGACAGACGGTTTGTCCCCTGTCCCAAAAATTTTATTTTCTTTGAAAGCAATTGTTAAAAATGTAAAGATCGCCAAACTTCATCGCACACGTGCACCTTTCCGCAAACTTTGCTGCGTCCGAAATCAAATCAACTGGTTAATTAATGAAATGAAATATCGAGAAGCTCTCCCTTCTAGTTGAAACTAAATAACTCATACACACTACTCGTCGATAAATGTATTTGGCAGCACGTGAGATCTTTACTTTTTGGAACACGTTTGCTCGTTAACACGATCGCGTTTTTCAATTTTTCAGTTTGCCCCGGAGAGTCGAGTTACGAAAAAGAGAATCAAAATCGCACTTCGTTTTCAAGAAATTTAAGAAATTCAATTTATTATTCGTGTTATACAACGCTCTCAATGTCCGAAATCGGAGAATATGTACCAAGGGCATTATTTTACATCCAATGCATGCTTTTATTAAATTTTAATACCCTCGTAGAATCTTTTTGTTATCTTTATATTATTTTCAAATTAAATTTGCATTTTAACATTTTATATATTTAGTAAATTATACAAAAGTACATAACAAGTGCTCTTTAATTAATGAAGAAATAATGTATTTTCGTAAAAAATATAAATGGAGCAAGTTTTTATTTCCATAAACGCTACACTTTGAAGCCATGGCTCTTTGCGCGACTTCTATATTCCATTTTATTCTTCTTTTCCCAGCACAACGTAGAAAATTGTAATACTTGGTAGAAAAGATACAAATCTAAAGAAGCAGGAAGCAGAATAGCGTATTCTCGTTTAAAATAATCTTTTTCTAAAATTTCAAAAAAAAAAACGGCAGACAATAGACAACGTGCGTAAGAAAATCATATACAGTAATTGGAAGCTATAATTTGATTAAATAATTGTTGTTTTCGATAGCGAATTTTGACTGTCTGACTTTCATATTCCATTTTATTTTTTTTCCCCCGGTAACAAATCGTAATACTTGAGAAAAAAGATACAAATCTAAAAGAAGCAGGGGGGAAGCAGAATACCGTATCCTCGTTTAAAATAATCTTTTTCTGAAATTTCGAAAAAACGGCAGAAAATAGACAACATGCGTAAGTGAATCTTATCAGCAGTAGTTTAAAGATATAATTTGATTAGATTTAATTGTCGGGTTTCAGTTGTTTTCGCTAGCGAATTGACTGTCCCCCGAGCTCACGTAGCAAAGATTTTCCGATTCAATTAAAAAAAATATTTCAAGCAGCGTGTAACTCGCACACGAGCCTCACATCTGGTTTCTTAATCGAAGGATAAAAAGCGAGAAGCAGAAACGGCTGTCACCTCGCGTCGTGTCGAAATTGTAGTAGCAGTAGCAATTACGCGGATAAAGCAAACGGCAAACACTCGGCTCCTCCGTTATTAATTAGCGACGGTAAATCGTGGTCGGTGTGGAACGCAATTGCAAGTAAAATAAACATATGTATATGCGAAATAAATTAAAAATTTTAATTTTGCTACAAATACATACACAAATATACATGTGTATATGCAATAAAATAAAGAATTTTAATTTATTTTGTTAAATTAACGTAAATTCTTTAAAAAATATCATGTACACGAAATATTCTGTAACAATAATGATCGTTATTTAAATCCCTTTTACGACAATAAAATATTATATGCTTCGCACGCGATAAAATATATAAAATAAAGCACGAGGTTAATTCGATATATTCCCGTGTTTATAATTTATAATTTATATCGCTCTTACAACCACATGCAATTATTCATTTCACTTTATTTGCAATATAATCACGATGTATATAATTACAGATACAATCGCTTACTCGAACGTGATGTATTAATTTACTCACAGATCGGGGAAATCGCTGAATCCTCGCCGACATCTCGCTGACGACTCCATTGTTCCGGGTTTCAATTCTATTCACTCGCGGTGACGCAAGCCGATCGAAAAATCGGCTAATTATGCTCGCGCGAGCCGATAAACGTCCACGTAACGACCGCCCGTTAATTCACACGGCACTCCCGACATTTCCGCGGCCGGCGCGGAATAACGGATCGCGACGCACTCGAACGCGTGAAAGATTTGAAGCTATCGCCGGCAAACTTCACGCCGTTACGCGGCATTTCGCCGGCTCGTAACATAATCGCCGACCCGTGCACGAGGAATAGTTATTATCGGCCCGTAAATTCACTCGACACTCGCTCTGCGCTCGACCGCGATACGTTTCGCAGCGAGCAGCGTCATACGGAACGACGCACGATGCGTCGGAATATCTCCGCGTATCGTTTTTCCGACGGGGAAAAAATGACGTAAGACGATCTCGAACATTTTGGAGCGTTTTCGTCGCGACGCGACGCTTCGCGCTCGCTCGAACGCACGTGTTTAATCGTGATTGTATGTACTAATTGATGTCCTGAACAACAATCACTCACGAAATTCGACTTTCAGACTCGCCTCCGATACGCCGGAATGCGTGACGAAGCGGAGCGATCGCGCCGAGACTCCGATTCCTACGTGCTCTCGCGGAGCACTGCGACTAATGCGACTACTGTAAGCAAGCGGGTAGCGCGCGACCGCGCTAGTCAAAATAATAATAACAGTCGCGCGTTCGCCGAAATTCCCGGTATTCTGCCGGCTAGCGTCGAGCGTCCCGTGGGTCCCGTGCAACAACGACAACGTTATAATATCGCATATATTTCGTGTTTTTTTAATACGGAGATATGTATAAATTATGAGGCATTGGTCAGACTGCAGAGGTGTCAAAGTATTAATCATAAAGCTGCTATTTCATGTGTCGTACGGCAAAATTTTCAAGCGAATTGATTGGCTAATTTCTCGAAACTTGAGAACTTTTCTATCTCGTAACCAATCAACACGCTTGAAAAATTTGTCGTACGACTCGTACGACAAATGAAATAGCACCCATTCAAAGAGATATGTAAAAATAGAAGTGTCGAAAGCTAGCAGCGAAGTTCATCGCATATATTTCAACCTAATAATATGCATAATTTTCTCTAACTTTATATTCGAATTTTTATTTTATTTTCTCCTTCTCCTTCACTTTCTCTCTCTCTCTCTCTCTCTTTCTTTTTTCTTGTCGTTTGTTAATAATGTCATATATATATAACGAAGGTAACTAATTAAAAGCTCGAAACAAAAATAAAACCGAAAGTGTTTGAACAAATTTCGAGGTGAAGAATATTTTTCTCGTATGCTCTCCATGAACTTCGCCCTCTAGTTTTCGACATTTTTATTTTTATCTTTGAGTCTTATGATTAATACTTTGATAACTCTGCAAACGATTAATGGTTTATATATATATTCGTATTATAGAAACATGAAACATGAAACATGATTACAGAAATGCGAAAAATTTTATTAGAAATACGATATATTTGGAATAAAGTGAAATAAATCCATATCTATACGCTTATTCGATTACCGTTGAATATTTCGTGTCATCGTAAACTCTTTCATTATTTGTACACCGAATATTTATTGCACGAAGATATCTTTTTTATTTATATATTTGATATTATAAATCTTATCAACACGCGTGCGAAACGATATTTTTATTCGCTTTTATTACTATTATATTAATGTTACTGTTCTATATTCGAATTATTATTTCAATCTGTTTTCGAAAAGCAATAGAGATTTGTGTTTTCAATTTTTAAACATGTATTTATTAAAAACAAACAAACGCGGAACATGTATTTCATTAAAATGATATTAAAGTCAAATTTATATACAAATATCCGAATAATTAATTTATCGAATTATTCAATTATTTTCATGATGATTTGGATTTTGATACAATACACGAAAAATCGAATTTATCCGAATATTAGAATTTTTTAATTTGAATTCGTGCGCACGCGCGCGAACTATCTAAAAAGTAATATAAAATAACGGTTAAGTGTTAGCTAAAACTTATATAGTATTTTTAATTCTGAAAGAATATTTTCCACGGCGAAAAGTATCGTTGCTGTTGAAACGATCTAAGCATGTAAATTGTAAACCAATTACTATTTCTTCATTAAAATCGAGAAACACAAGTATATCTGTATTTCAAAAAGTTGAAGTACTATCGTACTATCGTAAGATATTCTTGAGTCCAAATCATCATTTATATAAATGTATAATAATATAAAAATTACACGCGTAACTTTAATGAATTTTGCATTTCGTGTTTTGCAGGTAGTTTTGTAGGTAATTTTTAATAGTTTAAATCTAAATTCGCGGATTCACCTTTTTGTATATCATATTTCGGATTATTAGATAATTGAAGCACATTTGAATTTGAATAATCATCTATTAATTATTTCGGATATTATATTATTCAAATATGCAACTGAATGAAACTAGGTAAACTGAAACACAGAATTCTATTTGAACTAGATATTAAGCGATATATGCGAAATCACGCGGGCAAAATAATAGATTTAATTAAGTTACATGTATGTGCGTTAAGTTTGTTCATTTTATTTGTCACACCTTCCGCGCATTCCCCCCTCTCTCTCTCTCTCTCTTTCTCTTTCTCTTTCTCTCTCTCGTCTCTAAAGCCTGAATATATACGTGTTTCATTCTGCGTGCGCGAAAATGCAAGGAGACAGTTAAAAGAAGCAGATTTATTTCAAACAATTTTATTTGGATATTCGGCTCCTCGACAAGCCGGCTGAGTCGAAAAGTTTTTTGTTTTGAATCGCGTAGTCGAGCCTCGGGCCAGGGGCCTCAAGCTCGAGCCGATTTCGAGAAGACGTCTCCCCCCCCCCCCCACTCCCACCCAACTTCGCACTGCATTGCTGCGAGCTGCGTACGGCCGGTTACGGCACCGGGCACGGTCATACTCTCCCCGGGCCCGGGCAAAGTAGCACGCAAACGAGCGCGGAGCGACGGGCGCCGAAGCGCCGAAGCCGTCGAAAGATATCGAGGACCGATGGAGATGATCGTAACACGTAATTTAGAAACGTACGATTGTTCTCGACCGTCGCGATGTACAGTGAAATAACTATACAGTATCTATATCACAATCTATCGAGACTGCGTAATTTAATGTCGTCAATTCCATTGGCACGCTTCGTTTCGTGTCGAAGCGGGATCGCGCGGTCCCGCACTTTCGCGTTTTTTTGCTCCAGAGATTCTCAAAGAGTTAATTGAAACAATTTTATTTTGATATTCGACTTGTCGCCAGCCGGCAGCGTCGAGAGCTTAATTGTTTGTTTTGAATCACGTAGCCTCGGGCCTCGAGCGACTCGAGCCGATTCCGAGAAGACGCCTCCTCCCTCCTCCTCCGCCACTTTCGCCCAACTTCGCGGCCTTCGCGCTGCGTACGGACATACCTCACATACCCCCGCGGCCCCGGGCATAGCAGCACGCGAGCGAGCGCCGAAAGGGCTCAAATCGGGAATCGGGAATCGGGAACTATTCGAGATTATCGTAGCACATAATTTAGAGGCGTGCGATCGTTCTCGACCGTAGCAATGGTCAATGAAAAGGTATACGGTGTCTGTATCACAATTCATCGAGACTGTGTAATTCAATATCTGAATTCTGCCGGCACGCGTCGTTTCGTGTCGAAGCGGTCCCGTACCTTCGCGTTCTTTGCTCCAAGATTCTTAAACATGGAGTCCGCGTTTCTCGAACGCGTATCGGGAACGTCGGGAGTAATGACGGGCAATATCGTCGTAATGTACTCGGCTTACAATTAGCGCGCATGAGTCGCGGGTGATCGCGCACCGTTGCGTCGAGCCGAGCCCGGAGCCGACGTTTTCCCCGTGCGATCGAAAGCGATCGGGAAAACTCCGTTTCATCGTAGTATTCGTCTCGCGTTAATTACGTAAAAAGCATCATAAGCGCGACCGAGCGTCAACGATAGTGAGTGATGAACGTGGCGAGATATCGGTTTCGCATAACGGCCGTTCGCGGTACGTACCTAGATCAGTAGTTGCGCCGTGCCATCTTGCGCGAGATATCTTTTGAATTTTTCAGTTGCGAAATATGTCACGAGCGTGCCCTTCGGGCTTCGGGGAATCGGGAGTGCCGAGCGAATTGACAAGCGGAGTATCGCGTACCTTGCGTTATTTACCCGCTCGAAGTGCATCGCGAATAAAGTGCCGAGTGGCGGCTAATTAACGCGCGCGGTAATTAGTCATGTTTTTCGCGTCCGATAGTGTGAGTGATTCCCGTCGACGGAGCGAAGGAGCGGATCGACAGGATGACATCGGCTGGTGAGTTTTTATGTCTCGTCATTTATTTCTCGTCTAGCCGCCTCGACTTTGCCACTTTTATTTATTAGCGATTTAATTACAATTTATATTTGTCTTTATCGATTGCTTTTTAAAAGTATATCCTTTCCCTCCTGCACGTTTTATCGGTTCTCTTTCAATTATACATATAAATTTTAGAAAATGATAACCAGAGTCAGACTTGCGTACAAATCAGTCGTCAAAGAATAGCACAGTTTTTTTTTAGTTTTGTGCCAATTAACGGGGATAAGCTTTCGAAGCGAGATGTAATCATTGCTACAATTTTTAATTAATTTCGAAGCTGCTGGAGTTCGCGCCGCGTAAATAGGAGAGGATTTTTGTTAAATATGTTTTTATGTTTTTTTCTTACAGATGGATTCGAGATCTTCGTTCTCGGATGTTGCAGCAGGCTTGCAGGTCTGATTTTTGCGCAACGTCTTGGTAAGTGATATTTCATTGTTCTTTTTATCGCACGTTTTATTTCGTGCTGGCTTGCGTGCGATTCTCTCCGCCTCGAGCTTGGTCTCTCGGTATAAATAGTTGAGCATAGATTGACACGGATTTTTAATGAGAAGCATTTGTTTCTCTCGAAATTATATTATGTCGCATGTGAGAGATTCATGAACTTCAGTGGAGAAATTATATCTCTATCTCTATTAATATAAACCGGACTTACAATGTCATAAAGAATATATTAATACGTAAATATGAATTCACGCGCAGGTGATCCATTCTCTTTAATTAAATTTTAACTCGACCTCCTTCACGGTATTTTATTTAACATTATCTGAGCGTTACGCGCGCGTATGAATTATGTGAGACATACTGTATTCCGTTACGAAACCCTCGCAATTCTCATATTTTATAAATAATTTTTCCATTTTTGTTTTAAGTTAAAAATTGCTCGCTAATAGCACTTTCTGATAATCTTGCGTGATAACAGCGGGCAGTTATGCAAAAGCATCTCGCGTATCATTCATTCCACGCTGCGATTTAACATCGTTATTGGAAACTCGAGGCCAGCAAACTGTCGATAATCACCGTTTTTATTTTTATTTTTTTTCTATCTTTTTTTCGCGATTGTCCGCAACTCGACGTTAACCTGGTTAACTCGGGACAAGAGCGGGGGGTGCAGTCGCAAATCCGATGATCGGTGTATTACGGTTATCGCTAATTAGCTCGCGCAGTGCATTACGGTGTGCGGCAGCAACGGGGGAAATTTTATTTTGACAATGATTGCGCGCATCGCGCCGGGCGTTACCGGGCGTTACCGGGCGTTACCGGGGTGATTCATGCGCCGGGACGAAAATAATTTGCGGCGGCACCGGCGCAGCGATTGCGATTGTAATTGCTCGCGCGTATCCCCGGTATATGAAGTCATACGTTTCGAATGTCCCTATAAAGCAGTTATATTAAATTGAGAGGGATCGCATGACCGTCCGTGTGCGCCTGCACTCGTCCCGAAATTTACCCGGGATACGCTATACATATTCACTGCTCGCCCCGGAGATTCCGTTTGCGCTATTTTTCGTGCGCTGCTCACACGCGGCCGCATTCTTTCAATTTGCCGTCGAAATTCTGTAAATTTGTCGCAAATTTGGATATACGCCAGAATTCGGATCTACCGGCATCAATGCAACTATCAGCGTTGGTAACGAACGTTACACGTTACTGAGTTGAGAAAAAGTTATAACGACGTGACCGTTTTTTTTTCCATGAAAAGTTGTGATCGTTTCGCGCGAATCTGCAAATTTTTTCGGGAGTAATTAATGCAATTCTCTTTAATTGGTTGAGAGAATTAATTATTTTTATAACGCTTAAAATAATACGATAATGACGCTCGCGACTTTATGACAGAAACATTGACGATTTAGAAAAAAAGATTATCAAAAGTATGTTATATTGACAGATTAATTAGTCATTTCAAAACTAAAACTTATGCAATTACGAGTAGCGTTATTTATGAAATTATCAGAAAATGTCTTGGCGAGCAGTTCTTAATTCAAAACGAGAAAATCATTTACGACAGAATACTGAGACTAAAACGTAAAAATCGCGAGTTTTATGATAAAATGTCTCGTAATTTATATGTGAATGTAATACGCTTAGTAATATTAAAATGTCTGAAGGAAAACGATCTAAAAGTAACGTTAATAAATTCTGGTATAATTTTTCGTTTTTCTTTCCACATTAATTCATCTCGCGGTATATAATTTAATCGATACTGGCAATGAGTGCTATGTAAAGTTACTTTATACGCTTTTCTTACTCATGAATCTTACGCAAAATTAGATATTCCGCCTTGTACTTTTTACATATCTTATTTTCTAATTTCATTCTCTCTTATAACTGCATTACTCTATGTAATGGTCTTATCTTCTAATCTTATCTTCTAATCTTATCTTTTAATCTTATCTTTTTAATTGTGAATGTTGTAAATATTTTTTGATTGCGCATAATGATTTGGAGACACCGTTAAGACACCTTTGGCCGTATTAAAAATGCTCATCCGATCTTTTTTTCGTCTTCACGTTGACGTTCGAATGAAAGACACGTAGGTACATGAATTTACCGCGAGAGCCATCGCGAGCGAAGGAGCGGTAAAGGTGGTGAGCATTATTCTCAGCGCGTTTATCTCGCGGAACGCCGCAAAACCTCTATGAGATGCAGCCTCTTGGCATTCTCTTTCTCTCCTGCCCGCCGCCATGCCCGTGCCGCCGTAAATGCCTGAAACGCTGCTTTTGTTGATCCGTACGTTCGCGTTCGCTAGGAAACGAGCCTGCGGCGCGGCGCGTTACGGATTAAAGCGCGGAAACGCTATTCTGACATCTTTCTTGACTCCGCTTTGTCCCGGAGCGGCAGAAGCTCTGCTTTTACGCGGGTCTTGTGAGTAGGAAAGAGAAAGAGAGAAAGAGAGCGCGGAAAATACACCTGGGACGCGCTGTTTAAAAGGACACAACGCGTTCACCCCGTAATGAGGAGTGCCGTACAAACTCCGACGAGAAATCGTTAGCGCTATTCTCGTTAGGACGGTTAAACTCGTAACGCAATTATCCCAGTTATGTACAAGATCTTGCTCGTTCGCAGTTCACATCGAGTATGTTAACTCGCGTGCTATCGTGTACGAAATCGAGCAACGTTCTTGTTGTCGTTACGTCGCATATTCGCGAACGGATGTCTTTAGGGACTCGCTTTCGCAAGTTCTTTGAAGGTAGGTAATCGCGACAATAAATCGCGACATGCGATATATTCACGTATTGAAGATATGATTACAAGAATGAAATACCGTGACATAGAATTATATCATATCAGTAGAGATGATTATGCAGCGTTATAGTAAAGAATGATTTTAATATAACTTAATACTCGATGAAATAATATATGCAGTTTTCTTCATCACTTTTATCGCGATCTCTTTCCTAATTATTTCCATTATATATTTAATATAGCACGACAGGGGAAGGTTCGTATTCTGCATTGTAAGAAAGTTCGCGATTCGCAATAAATTATCGTAAGTAATTGGGTAAAAGGATTGGGTTAAAAGGATGAAAAACGTGTTCCTCGATAAGAATTACGCGGCGCTAATGAAAATTGGGGAGATTATGAGAACGCGCGGAGAGGACATCTTAAATATGTTCTCGTAAGTTGCCGTGACGGAAAATTTGTGTCGTGTTGCTCTCGCAGTGTCTTTGTACCAATACTAGTGCGCGATCGTATACATGTAGGCACATGCGTGTGCATGTGTGCAGTCGGTCGTCTTAAGGTACAAACCCCGAAATTTATCGCCACTAAACACGACATCCTGAAAACCCGCCTCGGTACCTGTTCCCGAAATTGCGCGAACTTTCCGTAATACGTATCTCCGCGATGTAGACGCTCTTTATTCGTACGTGTGCACGTTTCACCGTCAACGCGAGTGAGACAAGCAAACCGTTGTCGTCGTTACAGCACTGAATTGACACTATTGCCGTGAGAATGTCGTTTGAATTATTCGAGATGGTATCAGCTAAAGAGCTAGTTAATTGATATTGACTTTTCTTCTTAAGGGCAGTTCAAAATATTAATTTATCAATGTGGAATTATAGATTGCAATGCGAAATCTTTATAAAATTTTAATTCAAATTTAAATTTACTTTTAAATGTTTCATAATATAGTTTTAATACGATATAATATTTTCACTTTTTTGCAATATGTATTTAGAAATGGGAAACTAAGATAAAAAATGGAATTTAAATGTATTAGGTACTACACAGAATTATGTATTTGAAAATGAATATGAAATAGATCCGAAAGGAGCAGTATAGAGTTAAGGATGTATATCATGCACGATATCATGCATATACATAATGAATTATGCTTTACATGAGTAAATGAGATAGAAACCTATCATCCGGTTGGTACACCGTGAATGTTGTCTTCGTAAATATTTAACTCGATACTTCATTAACGAGGCGTCTAATATTGAACATTGGGGTTGGCAAATAGGGTCGACAAAGGGTTAGCAAATAGGAGTCTCATGCTAAAGTTACCTACTGAAGTAAGTTAACTTCAGTTTTCTCTAATAGTAGGATGCTGCTCATGTACGTTTTGCTTCTCATATAACTTGTCTACTATAAGTCTATCATACAACATGACTAATTGTACTAAGCTACCCTTCGAGATATAGATAATTTAACAAATTCAAACTTGATGAAATCAAAGCGCTCTTGTAAGAAGATCGACGAGGATTTGACAACAAAGCGTTTTAATTTTGAAAGATTAAGTTACAGATAAGTTACAGGTTTAACTCAAATTTTTACCAAGTCGCAAAATAAAAAGTGAAATTAATATGTGTAGCAGTCAAGATTAAATAAAACTCCAGAACTATTCTATAACATATAGTAATACCTCTTAGCAATGAAATAATTACTGTTCCTCTTAGTTCGGTCCGTGGTACTTTGCGGTTGGTACACTCAAGACATCTTGCTTCACATATATATGTATACTTGACAGCTTATGTATTATTTCCCGTTTGCCGCGAGGATTCGCTATTCGGTGCGCGAACGTCAGATGAAATCGTACACATCCGTATAATAATGTTGATGAGTGTAAAGGCCGCGAAACGCGAACAATGAAATCGCTGTGGATTGCTCGAGCGAGCAGCTCCCGCGACGTAAGTCCGGTAATATTTAATGATAAAGCGATGGAGGTGAAATGAAGTGAACTATCTAAGGTATTCACAATACGTCCCGTGCACGTACAGCCGCAATGAATTATGATCTCGCGGCGTGTACATCAGTAGCTCTCAGCTCTCCCACGGGACTCTTCTTTACGCTCGTGCCGGAATTTTACGCGCGCGTTCGCCGCGCGAATTGCGTAATCGTACAATTTCTTTGGACTTTTTTTTATCACGGCATTCAACTGCACCAGGGAGAACTCCGGATCACCCGCTGGCAAATTTTTCTTATCTGCGTTGTACTATGAAAATAAATGGGCAAAATGGTTATTTAAATGTAGTTTATTGCGAATGAATCCGTGTTTCAGTCCCGTATAAGATAACAAAGCAGTCGCGATGTTCCACTATTCACTTCACAGCTCTTACAGCTCTCTCATTTGTCTCTTACACAATCAGTTAGAAGCTTGCGGACAAATTGATTACGACGAAAATTCACGTAAGGCTTATAGAATTGTCGATTTTGAGCTTTTAGATTCACAATAGGTGAACTCTTATTACTTATTAGCTATCAAAGGATATATTTATATCTTTTATGAAATGGTAGTTAAAAAAGTAGACATTATTATATTGTATTATCAGTTTATTATTACTTCTCTTATATTTTAGATGCGATACAGTATTTTAATATAGTTTATATAATTAAATTAAACTCTTCGTGGATTGTTCGTTAATAAAAGTTAATGAAGTCACGAAGACGTTATCGCGATTTGAGTACCACGGATCTCTTCCCACGGCACTAATATAAATTCCTCTTATGCTTGCTTTCTAGCGCACGGTTCGATATCTGATTTAAAGCTGATATAGGTCGACCGTTAATTTTTCCCCGTTTTATCATTTGACGTTTCTCGAAATAAAAAAGGATACAGGAACCCAATTGCAATTTGCGAGTGCCAATAAATTTTCAACTTGACTCGGGATTATCATTATGTGCGTTATCTGGTCGTTTATTGAAAATAAAATATATAAATTTTTTGATATTTTTTTATTGAAAAAGATGAAACTCGTACACAAGTCGGAGAAAAAGAGACCTTTAATTCATATAAATTCCTTCCTGCGCGAGAGAATCTAGATAATTATTGATTGCATATTATTGGATTTTACCGGATTTTATTAATGTTTTACTTTTTGATTTATAAGTTAATCATAATTTACATTATTTCTACATTATGATAATATCCGGATAATACAATTTTCTGTCATTAGAGTAAATTTTATCTCAATTTATGAAAGGCATTTGTTCATGGAATACGTGATATTTTTAATAAAACAGACGTTTAATGGTTATATTGAAAAATATTTATAAAACATTTATCGTGGGCGAACGCAAATACACGATAATGTACAAAACATTTATTTGATTTTTATCGTCATTACATTGGTAAAATTATTTATTGAATCTTGTTTTTATATATTGCTATATTGGACATTAAAAAAGCTTATTTCTGTATGAGCATGATGTATTGCTCATTGCATAGCATATTGACTTTTTTATGACTTTAATAAATGTTATTTCTTACATATTGGTGCTATAAATGCATCATATATGCGTATACACGGTAATAAAAAAGATAGGCGTCATAAATTTAAGACGGATCCTCTACATTAAATAAAAAATCCGAACATAAATGTATCTCTGAATATATTGCTCTTAAATCAAATTAGTTTTTTATTTTTGCACAATGTGTTTATATCAAATTAATTTTTTTATTATTTAAATTATGACAAAACCGTTTAACACGTTTTTCTTAAACAGTCTGAGAAGACTTTTCAATGTATTATTTCATATTATTCGAAAATCAAGCCTTTGTAGACACATGTTTACATTGCTTGTTTTTTCTTCCTCAATTTTTTGATAAACGCTGGTTTTTCCCACTTTTCTATTACGATTACGTTTTATTTGGATTGCTTTATTTTTGCAAATTGCGACGAATCTAGTTAAACTGGTCTACACTTCACACTAACGCAAAAAAACAAGAGGAAAAAAACGCGAAAAATCTAGTTAACATATCCACTCGCGTAGCGCCCCATCGTTAAATTCGCCCGACGGGCCGCGACGAGACTGTTATCCGTTTGTTTGTTTTCTATTTACGGGCGTCGCTTCGCGAAATTAAGAGAAATCGTTTAGTTGAGAGCATGCGTATACAGAGTGTTTCGTAGTTTCCTGTAGTTGAGAAATGTCAGCTCCACTTTTCGTTTCCTAGCTTGTAACATATTTTTTCCGTGTGTGATAAATGTAATCTCTTCCGAAATTAAATTTTGGCATAAATAACTAATTAAAAGTTTTTAATGTTGTGTTTACGTTATATGCATTACATTATATTATTATGAATCCTTTAACGTTTAAAGAAGAGATCCGATGGTTAATAAAATAAATAAAATTCCAGACGTATGAAATATTTGGCAATTTCGCAATTTTACTAATTCATTATTCGTTAATCATATGTATAACGCATTTAATTGATATTTTTAAATAATTTTAAATAATTACAAGAGGAAGAGATACACATTTTGTGTCATAATCTGTCTTAATATCTTTTCTTCTGACTGATATGTATATTTTTTTAAAATATATAGTTCATATCTCTTGCATAAAACGTTAAGTTACGGAAACGATCGGACGAAAAATGTACTTGTTTTTCTGTCAATGTGTGTCGCTAGCAAGGGGTAAATTTGCGTCAGGGGAGAAAATTCACGGATGGCGTCTCGCGGACTGAAAACTTTCGTGGTTCCCCAGCGTGTCGTTTTGCACGGCCGGCGCCGAAAACAAAATCCAGATTGCGAGGGGGTTTAAAGTTCTCCGCGACGAAATCTTCGGTCGAACTGTTATATCTTGCGATGTCGGGTAAATGCAGTCGGGACGAAGGCATGTCGTTGAGTGCCGGCGAAGAAAAGGCGACAGAATCACAATGGGAGTAGCTACAAACGCGGGAATCTTCGTTTTCAGATCTTCGATCTTTATAGAGACGTACGAGTGTTCGCGTTCTTTACGATTCTTTCGATTCGCGGGAAGTGAAGATAAATGCCGACAATTCCTCAAGTAATAACAATGAAAGTAGCATAGCATCGTTATTCGTATCATGTTTTATGAGCAGCCAATGGAGAAGTGTGACACATAAAATGGTTTATTAAGTCCTATACGTATTGATGACATGCTAATCATATAATTAATGATATAGTATTTGTAAAACAGTGTACATATAATATGTAATATATGTGCAAGAGATGTAAAGCATTTTCAATTAAAAGTAATTTTTTCCGCATTGCTATTTCTTCTCAAATTAACAGACTTTATTAATATCGAAAATATTTGGGTTATTGATGTACTTTATTTTTGCAACTAGCTTTTTCCTATTTTCTATTATGATGTATATCGTCTAATATATATATCCTAAGTCTTCTTAAAATAAACTATCGGATCGACTCTGTAATAACGTCAGAATTTTTTGCTTCGAGTTTGCTGCAGTTTTTGCGCGATCTATGGATAAAATTAGAACGACTATGCTCTCAGTCGGATATAGATATGAATTTATAAATTAGATACTGGTATTATCTCGGTTGCAACATTTTGATATTCTGATTCTAAATTTATTTATTTCACGGTCTTTAAATAATCGTCAAATAGATAAAGCCTTAAATTCTTGAATGACTTATTTCTAACAAGAATAAACGATAGTACATCGCAAATTAGAAACATTGTTACATTAGTCTAAGAATCAATAATATATTACGAGGATTACATTTTTAGTTCATCTATTATTAACCTTTGATCAACAAAAGAGCAAGCTTGATAGAAGTGTCTTTGCTTTAATACTGTCACATCCATCTTCTAGGATCGATGAAGAAACGGTCATTGCAGTTTAATGGATGCATCTCCATTACTTGAGCATTATATACTATTATGCAATATTACATCGAGATAAAAAAATGAATAAAAACATTTAAATGAAATGACAGACAAAATGTATATGGATTGAAATATCCGTGATTGAAGAGCGTACTTGATCACTCAAGCATTCGCTGAGTAATATATTGCAAATAATTTTCTCCCATGAAACTTGCAAAGTTTATCGTAATTGAGAGCGATTTTATACGTATCCTGTATTAAGTAATATATACACGAATTAATCACTATAACACTTCCTCTCATAAATTATTCCATTTATATTTCGTCGAAGCTTCATTCATTAAATCAAACTAGAGTATCGCATTAGTTTATAACGGATGTGAAAAGTAATTAATAGCCACATTATTACCATATCACGGTAATTAAACCGTGTAATGAAATTGAATGAATCGTAGCATTGCAATCCCAATTAATGCTGCTTTCACAGTTCTACTGTCGATAGAGCTTTTGCGTGATCTCTAATTAAAACTTTTGTGCGTTGATATAGTGACGTTAAAGCGTGCATCAGAATTTGTGCATTTTGTTCCTGTTTTGATAAAAAAATTAGATATTAAATAAAAAGTATATTATTCCTGTAAAACTTAAAATAAGTGAAATCTACTGAAATTGAAGACAAATAAATAGTATTGCAATATTTAATATTAAATGTTTTATTTTACTTATTTTTTTGAAACGAGAGACACGAATTTCCAACGAAATTAAAAGGAAGAGAAGTCGAGATTGCCCTCGAAGGGCGCCTGTTGGAAAAGAAGTTAAGTACAAACGGCAGGTTCTTTTTCTCCGTGAATGATAGACCGTGAATCTTAATGCGATGCAAATCCAGGCGTTTCGCGGGAAAAAGTTTCGATGCAGTGGCGCCATAAATCAGGAACCCGCCCGAGATTCAATTTAGTGACGCGTTGGCGCACAGCATAGTTTCTGCAGTTAATTAATCTTCATAATCTTATGACGGGGCCGCGATCTCGGGACATTCTTCCCCAGATCTCAATTTGGAATGGGCAAAATATGCAATTCCTTCAAAGAGACTATCCTGAGGTCAATTTCGTTCCGTCGAATAATTATGTGAATGGTTGGAAAGATTGAAAAAGTGGCAAAAAGCCAAATTTTTATTAACATATTGGTTTAAATAACAAAAAAAATTGCATATTGATGCAAAGTTCTTAATGGAGATGATAGAGAGATTAAAAAAAATTTAAGAACACATGTATTTTTCAGCAGGTTATCATTTCCAGGGATTCATAGCCCATCCAGTCTTGTAAAACTAACAAACTTTTATGGCTATGGAAGTCTGTCACAACCATTAATAAATCTCGTTTCATTCAGTTAATACATCTCTTTCTTAGAATATAAATAAGTGTCTCAAAAGATATTCAATTAGTAATTTTTTCACGTCGGTAGCTCGTACATAAAGAACAAATTATATATAATTTTATTAAAAGTTATATAATTGCACGCGCTTTCAAATTGATTAACTACAGTGCTGCCGACGTCTATTCCATAACTGTATTTTTTCTTTCAAAGGAATCTCATTTCGAGATCCAATAAAAAGCCGCTAGCAAACCGTACAGACCGAGTGTTTACGTACGAAAGGCGAAATTGAAGTGTACTAGCGCGCACGGAAATTTTTTATTTTGCGTTTGAAATGCATTTTCACTCGTTCGACAACAAGAATCCAGCTTTGATTTCAAACGGACCGGAGTTTGCTTTCAATTTTACAGTTAATGTTTCATTGTAGTGTTATTTTGTTTTCAGTTGGCACGCAGTCGTTTTCACAATATATAAAACGTATTTTGCATCTATATGATCGATTGGTTCCCAGAGGTTAGGTGGATTAATTTCGAGATCCATAGAAAATGAGACCCGGTAGATTAATTCACAAATCTTCTCAATCGTGCATTTTTGACCTCCGTATGAATTCGCCGGTAATATGTTTAGTTTAAATCAAATGTTTCGGGGATCAATAAGGATAATTTTTACATAATCAAAACACAAATGAAATAAATATAGAATTATAAAAGAAAGAATCGTGGCACCCCTCGTTTAAAAAACAATATTGTCGTTTTCCAAGATAATGTATTATGCATTAAAATTTTTATAGGCAACGCAAATAAAATACAATTAGATATACAGCTGGACAAAAAAATTTCAACATACTGATTTATTAGTTAAGGATTTATAAGTTTTTTTGCATTACTTGCTATGCACAACTATTTACACTGTTAAAGGTTAGAGGATGAAATTTAAACCAATACCATGAGTTAAATTTATTTTGTTATTTTTAACTACCATGTGCGTCAAAATTTATTAGTTTGAAACAAAATAGGATTATTTTAACTCCATTGGTTTAGTCAAATTAACATTGTTTTAGTTAAATTAACTACATATTGAGTAGGAGCAGTGGCGACCTATGGAATAGTTAAAAATTACTCAAAATTGAGTTAAATTTAACCCTATGAATTTAACAGTGTAACATGCTTAAAAAAATTTTGTCTATACCTACTCGTATTAATTAACAGTATTAGCTAATCAGCGTAAGCAGACATATCGTTGTTCCTTAAGGGGTTACTGGAGTGACAGCCGAACTTCCTCGATGTCGGTAATGTCGAACATTTTTAGTTCCGTTCTAATTTGTTTTCTATCATTTTCTATATTACCGGCCTATATTATCTGCCCTTGTCTAACGAGAGGCATCTGTCCTTGTTTCGATTGCTGCGCCATCTCTCACTACACGCAATACTACTCCGCACGCAAAAATACATATGAGATTTTCAGGCTATTGTTCTCTTATACTAAAGCTCGCAGCTCATTTCTGCAAGCACAGGATTCTTCTTTATTGTATTTCCGAGGGTGATGTATGCTTATTTTATACGTACAAAGTCTAAATTTTTATGTGCAGCAAATGTTGTCACGTCATACATATAATTTTTTTTATTTTTTTTGTTTTTGATGTAAAATCAACGCTAGCACCCTTCGTTTTTATGCGTACTTTAATTCTGTAAAAAAAATTCTCAATTCCGTAAAGCCAATTCAAAGTTTAGCGTCCTGAAAAAAATGTCGGTAATTCTTGCCACTCCAGCGTCCCCTTAAGCAGAGTTTACACACGCAATCATTAGTGGCGCCAATCGACCAGCGCCAGTAAAAATGCAAGTGCATGGCACTTGATATACAAACTGGGGCTAGTAATGTGGCGTTTATTGGTGGTTATTGGCCAAAGCATATAACCTCAAAATTTGAGATTATATGCTTGCTGTCATTTACTGTGTGTTTAATTAATAAATGTTAAATATTTTCCATATTATACACCAATAGCATCGCTGTGTAAACACTTGTAAGTTTGCCAGTTTAAAGCTATATCCACACAAACTTGCATAAGCCCATAAACATAAGCATAAGAGAATTGATTGGTCCATATGCATGTGCATAAGAAAATAGACCAATCCGTTTCTTTATGCATATGATTATGCACCTATGCAAGTTTGTCTGGATAGACCTTAATGGCAACGGTTTCTGGCGCCAATGAATGCCAGTCAGTTGGCGCCACTAATCATTGCATGTGTAAACGCTGCTTTAGGAATCAAATTAGAATCAAACGGTCCAAGCTTTGACAGCCTTATACTAATTTCCGTGTATATATATATATATATATATATATATACACATATACATATGTATATACATATATTTTTCCAACTTATTTAACTGCGCGCCGATTTTTTATCGGACTTGAAACACAGTTATTGTTGGAAGTAAAACCCTTCTCTCCCCGGAATTAAATCAATTTAATTATCTAAAAACTGTAAAGAATTTATTGCGAAAAATATTACCTCAGCTAGAATTCGAACCTGGAACCTCCCTCATTCCGTGAAGGATGTCGTACCAATTCGACTACCGATGAGGCATGTGGTGTAATATTTATCGCACGGTTAATCGCTGCTTTAGGAATATTCTAACATAATTGTAAAGCATCGAAGTATGGCATATATTACATGCAGTAAGTAACAAGTGCAGTTACAGTGATTTTTAATATTTCAACTTTTAACAAGACTATATTTAATTTAACATAAACTTCGTTTTATCAAAATTTGATAAATAAATATAAATAAATAGCAAATCTTTTTATCGTGATTTTTTTTTAAGAAAAATTGCAATACGATTTTCTGATTAAACTATAGATAGAAAGTTACATTTTTAACAGATAAAAAAATCACAGCCTTTCGATCTAGCACATTTTCATTTATCGCGGTTGCTTCGCTGAAAAAAACAAAAAAATGACGATGAAAAACGAGCTAAATTACTATTGCAATGCGCGTTCGATGTGTCAGCATCCTCGGATAGGTTAAAAGTTACCTCTGCCGACCTTTCAGGTCGGCTCCATATTTGCATTCGGTGGTGTCGCGTTACATAAAAAATAAACTCCACTCCAATTACGGGATCGGAAGGACTTTGGAGGACTCAGCGCGGCGTGCGCGACTCCTTTTCACGGGAAATTGTTGGTTATGTATCGCGACGGAAACTTTCGCGATGTCGGAAACGCAGGTAGGTAGGTAGGTTTTGCCTGTCGCGACGTCGCTATGGCTTGCATTCTTCATCTGGAATATTGCCGCAGCCGGCGGGACTTCGTTTAAAGTTCGGTCCCATTGTCGCGGAAAAACTTGAGAGCATCTACTTCCTCGTATCAAAGAGCTCGAGAGATTGCGTCTCGTTAGAGAAGAGAGCACCCGGGCATGATATAAATTTTCACTCACTCGACATTTCCGGGAGTCTTCGAATTCGCGAGAATTAAACGTATCTCGCGGACGAAGATCCAACCAAATCTTTAGTATGAATTGAAGATTCGGTTCGATTTTTGGATGGGATAATTGAAGACGAACATGTGGAAATAATTGTTAACCCTTTAATTATAGGAAACAAAATATATAAAAGACAATATTGAATATAGTTTTAAATATGAATGTGCAAGAACTGGGTTAAGTCATTGTTATATAATTTACTTGTAAAGTCAATCCTTTTGATACGCTATGTAATCGCTTTTAATCTGCTAAAATCGAGCATAGTTAATAATATCATGGTGAACTGTAATTGGTTAATATTTGTGATGTTAAATGTGTGAAAATTATAGAACACGCGAAATAATTTTCAATTAAGTGCACTCGACTTTTTGATAGAATATGAAATATAATGAAATTTAAAATAATTAATGAGGTCTGCTATACGTTTGGACATTTAACAAATCAATGAATTTGATAATAGACAAAATATAAAGTTTCTATTAAATAAAATATTCAATTACCTTATTAATACAATGTATGAATTTTGAAGTTAATGCATCGGCATGTTCGTTAAAGCTTTACCATTTAATAAGCTGCCGAGAGATTTCACGTTAAAACTTCAAATAAATTTGATTTAGATCTGGATAGTGAATAAATGAATGCAGAAATTTCTCTCGTGATCGCTCATGCATATGCACCATGTTATGTACAACTTCTTTTTCCAATCGATCGAGCAACGCGTACAAAATAGTATTAATTTTTTTTTAGTCTTCAGGAAATATTAAAGAAATAAATATTAAAGAAAAATACAAAAGAAAGTACAAAAAAAGAAAAAATTTAAAAAAATTTTAACAGATATAGTTGAAAAGAGTTGTTTTATAATTACCGTTTCGTTTAATACAGTATGATCCAATAAACCGGACGAGCTTCTCCGATAGTTTATCTTTCGTAAAAAAATTTAAATTTTACAATCGGGCGCTTCTTTTATCTGCTTCTCTTCAGCATAAACATTTTTTTTCTTCAAAATTTTCTTTATTAGCCTTTTTTATTAAACATATGAGAATTTACACTTGAGTACAATCGAGCTCTTGTCTCGCTAAATTCGGAAGTGTGGGAGATAATAATTGGATACGCGAAGCTTCACGAGAGCTTGCGGGTTGGCAACCACTGGTGCAAACTATTATCAGATTTCCGATCGGTTCGTATAGAAAATAGACGCTTAAAGCCGGCCGGCGCGGTGCGGTGAATGGGGTGTAAATAAGCGCGAGTACGTGGTGGATCATGCATATGCACCGCGTGGTGTGTGTCCTTCTCTCTGGCTGGTTCCACAGTTAACTTGGATCACGAGCGCAGCATGCCGATGCCGCCATCGGCCATGGCTCCCGAGGGCTCGGCCTGCAATTTAAATGGCCGCGACACGCAGCAAGTGTCTCCGGGGGTCGTTGGACAACAGCATCGGCTTACCCGCAGCCTGATCTCGGTCGGGTCCAGCGTTTGCCGAATATGTCACACAAACACGGCGAAGGAACCGCTTATTTCCCCTTGTAGGTAAATGCATACTCGCTCTATCACAGCTTGATTAGATGCAGTACTACATAACGGACGAAACTTCAATTTCGGAAGGTTTATTTAAATGGTTGTTTTAATGAAATAATAGCATAAACGGTACAATAAGATCAAATACATAGTGATTAAGTAATGGACGAATAAAAAAGAAATAATAGTTTTGTCCGGCAGTACTGTTAAATATTATACACAATGCGATAACTTATAAAACGAAAGTTAATTACGACAGTGTTGAGAGCTTTGATGTAAGCGCTTTTTTCATAGCATTGCTAAATTACAATATACTATCAATTCTATAAAAACTCTTAAAGCAGGGAAGAAAATTACAATTATTTCGTATTACACAAAATATTATTTCTAATTTTAAAATAGAAAGAGGTTTTCGGTTATTCTGTACTGAAATATTTGCATGCCAGTTTGTTAATACGTGCTCTAAATTACTACAGCAGTTAAAAAATATTTTGAAACATTTATACTTATTATTTAAAATGATATTGTTGTCATGTTAAAAAATAATTTACAATGAAAACAACTGAATGCACGCGCAATTTTTTCCTGTAGCACTGAAATGTTTGTTCGTATGTAAATACGAGTAATTGTAACACTTCTTCAAATACATCATACACAAATTTTCGAATTAAGAAAAAGATCGCTTGTCGCTTGTAATATTACGTGCAGAAAGAATGCAGTTGTGCATTTACGATTTCGAAAACTTTATCGCCATGGCAAAACGACATGTATTATCCACATAGTTATGGTCCGGGATTTAGGACAGAATTCCGCCATCTTACGAACGTCCCATCTTTCATACTTAATAGGATTCGAGAAAAATGTGGTGCTCACTGGAACAGGAAGTGCTTACGTATTAATGGCGGAACATCGCGATATTTAAATCCTGTGGATTCAGCTTCGGATATTTCTGTTGATTTATTCAAACGATATATAGCCAAAAAAATTTGCTAAAGATTGACGTATGTGAAAAATACAGAATAGGTGCATATGAATTATTATATTTTCTAGCAATAATAGTTTTGTGCGCTATTTGATGCAATTTACGTTAAAAGTTTAAGATACAAATTTTAGTTTTACAATAGTGTACAGTTGACTTTTATTTCATTCAGTATTTTACAATGACCCTCAAAGATACTATAATAATTAAAACAGTTACAACTGCACGCTAGAATTAGAGCGGTAATTTCGGTATCGAAATATAACAGTGTTGAGAGTTTAGTAAATTTCACTAGTTTAGAATTTACTTGGCGAAGTAAAGTCTTAAAATAAGTATAAATCGAGTAAGTCTTCATTTTAAGCTAATTTTAATGGCTTTTATTTTAAGTGAACTTTAATGTGAGAGGCTTTGTAATCAGTTATTACTATTTCAAGCTGGAAGTTTAGTTCCCAATAAACACATGATGGTTTATTAAACATTTATTAAACGTAAAATTAGTATAAAAGTGGTATAAGTATAAAAGATAAACGTTTAATTTTAATGTTTTATATACAGTCGTATAATATACGATAATGATATCCGTTTTTATTATGTTTATATAATACACAACGTATTTTATGCGTTAAAAAATAGTATATGAATATACTAAATGAAAGGTTTAATTTCTAGAGTGTATTTACGTTTATTTTATTTCTTAAAATCGTATATTTATGTAATCAAAGAAACGTTTATTAAAAACGTATATAATTTATGAAAAAAATCTCTTTATGCGTTGAAAAATAGTATATGTGTGTACGAAATATTTATTTATATACAATCGTATAATATACGATACTGATATCCGTTTTTATTATGTTTATATAATACACAACGGATTTTATGCGTTAAAAAATAGTACATAAATATATAAAAGAAAGGTTTAATTTCTAGAATGTACTTATGTCTATTTTATTTCTTAAAATCGTATATCTACGTAATCAAAGAAATGTTTATTAAAAACGTATATAATTTATGAAAAAAATCTCATTTATAAATATTTAGAAAATTCCATTGTATACATGGTATAATTTATATCTTTAAAACGTCAATAATATAAACACACGATTTTACAAGTAAAATATTACACGATTAATAACATATTTAGTTCCATTGCGCGCGCAAAAGAATTTCTGCATAGAATAAAGTGGATTTGATAAGGATTTGATAAAAATGTTTTAACTTTATAAATATACTTTTTTCATAAATATATTTACGAACACAAAATTTCGTAATGAGCCGACACTGGTTTCTGACATTCACCCGACATTAACATAAGAAATATTATATATATCATATATCCAATTCAAAATTTTATTACTCTTTTTAAACTGAATTTGTTTCTTAAGATGATTTTTGAAAAATTATATATTTGCGCTGGTTATGTAGACTATATATAACACTTACATTAAATTAAGAAGTAGTCTACCACGTAAGGCAGTTGGCTCACGATCCAGAGGTCCCGAGTTCGAATCCCACCAGGGTAAGTGTTTTTTTCAAATACTTATAGAATATTAAATTAATATTAAGAGAAAATATTTATAATCATAGACTGCATCTTAAGAAACAAATTTAGTTAAAAAATAGTAATAAAATTTCGAAATAAATAATTTTTTTTGTCGGGTGAATATTTGTTTAATATTATGTATTTGTAAAACGTAGTTTATCCGTTTATTAAATACGATTTTAATTAGTTGCAGAATAACGTTTAAAAAACGAATACATCTAGTTTATGACAACGTGTATCAGCTGGACATCACAACTAAAATTATACGGAGCTGATATACGTTGAATCTATTATATTTAGACTTCCCGTTAATACTTAATTTCAACGTATAACATACCATCGTGTGTTTATTGGGTTAAGTTGGTGGAAATCGATTTGTGATAAATTTAGTTATTAAACAAAGATATATATAGGTCACTACAAGGCGGCGAAAAGCATTTAATTGCTTTGATTCCCAATAGCCTATTCTTCACCATCTATCACAATGTACGTCGCGCAAAACGACAAATGCTAATTTCGCGCAAGCATAAGACGGGAGACAGGCGCTAATTAATTAGCGTTAAAGCTCAATTAAGCGATCATTTTGCGTCATCCAATCACCACGTGAAATATCACGGGGGATTAGCCGTTAGTTATATACTTGGAAAGCTAAAGACATTCGGAATATCTTGAGTTGATTCATTACTTTGAAACTCTGTTACTGCCTGTCATACGTTCGAATTTACATGTCGCAGAGCTAGATAATTTTGCAAGATTCAAAGAGTAAAAAAAAACTGACTCTAACGAACGGTAACTGATCATACCCACGTAGAAATTGCCGATGTTGTTTAACTGGTCCAACATTGGCCCAGTATCGGCGGCCAAGAGTTGGCAACCAATCTTGTTCCAGTACTGGTTTAAAAGTCGGGCCTATAACGGGCCGTTACAAAATGCAGACGTGGGCCAATATAAGCTGCAAGACAGGCCAAGCTCTGGCTGCGGTACAGGCCGAGCACTGAGGTATATATATTGCCGATAGTATATATTGGCTCAGTATCGGCTGCCAAGAGTTGGCAACCAATCTTGTCCCATTACTTGGCCGATGGTTGGCAGCCGTACGTCGCCCAAGATTCTGTCAGACAGTACTGGGCCATCACTGGCAAATAACTGGCTGCCTACCTATATAGAATAATCCGGCATTACAACAAAGACCAACACTTGGCCGATGGTTGGCAGCCGTACGTCACCCAAGATTCTGTCAGACAGTACTGGACCATCACTGGCAAATAACTGGCTGCCTACCTATATAGAATAATCCGGCATTACAACAAAGACCAACACTTGGCCGATGGTTGGCAGCCGTACGTCACCCAAGATTCTGTCAGACAGTACTGGACCATCACTGGCAAATAACTGGCTGCCTACCTATATAGAATAATCCGGCATTACAACAAAGACCAACACTTGGCCGATGGTTGGCAGCCGTACGTCGCCCAAGATTCTGTCAGACAGTACTGGGCCATCACTGGCAAATAACTGGCTGCCTACCTATATAGAATAATCTGGCATTACAATGAAGACCAACGCTTGGCCGATGGTTGGCAGCCGTACGTCGCCAAAAATTCTGTCAGACAGTACTGGGCCATCACTGAAAAATGACTGACTGCCTACCAATATAGAATAATCCGGCATTACAACAAAAACCAACGCTTGGCCGATGCTACGGCAGTCAATTGCCGGCCAAGGTTCTATCAGCCACCCGTGTAGAAATTTGGGATGCCATAAAAAAGGTTTCCTTATTTTTGTCTAGTAAGGCCCTTGTAAAGATTTGATAAGGATATTTTAACTTCATAAATATATTTACGGACACAAAATTTCGTAATAAGCCGGCACTGGTTTCTGACATTCACCCGACATTAAGAAATATTATATCATATATCCAATTCAAAATTTTATTACTCTTTTTAAACTAAATTTGTTTCTTAAGATAATTTTTAAAAAATTATATATTTGCGCTGGTCATGACATATGTAGATTGTATATAACATTTACATCAAATTAAGAAGTAGTCTACCACGTAAGGCAGTTGGCTCACGATCCCGAGGTCCCGAGTTCGAATCCCACCAAGGTAAGTGTGTTTTTCAAATACGAGAAAATATTTATAATCATAGACTGCATCTTAAGAAACAAATTTAGTTAAAAAATAGTAATAAAAAATAAAATTTCAAAATAAATAATTTTTTTTTTATGTCGGGTGAATATAGGAAATCAGTGTCGGCTCGATACTGGCTCGATACTGGCCAGGTGGTGTACCGGTATCAGAAATCTGGCAACCAGTACTGGCGCAGTACTAAGCCGATCATAAAACCTGTACTGGGGCAGTACCAGTAAACAACGGCTGGGCCAGTACTGTCTGCCAAACGAACGATACTATCCCAATACTGGTCCAGTTATATGCCCAGTACTGGTCCAGTTATATACCCTGTACTGGTCCAGTTATATCCCCAGTACTGGTCCGTCCGTTATTGGCGTTACACTCCTGTGTCGAATCTGTACTGGCACAGTACTGGCGGCCAGTACTGGCACAACGGCAAACGGTACTGTCCCAATGTTGGGCCGTTTTAACATTTCTACGTGGGTAATTCTATTTTCTCTTATATAG